>ML821041.1:84058-116725 GCA_009831015.1 Picea engelmannii | reverse complement strand
TAGTACTATGATGTGCCAGCCTAGTGCTGTGATGAGGTATCATTTTTACTGATACATATTTGATGCAGATGATGATAGCATTCTTTCGAGAATGATGATGTTGTTGATGAAGAAAACTTTTGATGACTCGTAAATGTGCTAGACAATGTTTCAAGATGATATTGACGATACTGTCCTCTAGATGCCACTGATGATGTAGACCTCTCTCACCTGATGCTGATGAAGAATACCCTTCTTGTTAAGGGGGAGTGTTGAAATAATGTAACTGCGAAGAGAATTCTTATTATTATTTTGTTATTGGATTAAATCCCCATTGCGGATTAATCATGTCATCATTATTATTATTGTTATTGGATTAATCCCCATTGAGGATTAATCATGTCGGTAATTGTATAAAGACCAAATCCCCTTTTGCGGATTGGTCATCGGACAATTACAAAGTGCAGAATAAGAAGTTGACCCCAACAGTTATAATGAAAGACCCATAATTAATTAAAGGTGGGTTTACCCACCCAGAGTGAGAGGTCCGCCCTGCCAGTTGTGACCTTTCACACGTGCCAGTCTGATATAAATAAGAGTCTAGCGCCTCACTTCAAACACACAACTCACTTGCTCATTCTCTTATGAGGCAAGCGACAATTACCAGTTGGAGAGAGGGAGAAGAGTGACACATCTCTTGGAGAGGACTTTCTGTATTGGTTTGAGTTATCTCTTGAACATTGTATAAGCTATTTATGATAAGGAAGTTTTGCTGGGTTTTCTTCCCCTAGAGGGTTTCCCAGGATAAATGTTGTGTCTCTTGTGAATGTGTATTTCTCAGTGATCTTGTTCTTATTATGCTCTTATCTAATGAAATGCAAAGAACTACAATAATGGCATAAACATTAACACTTTCCTCTACGAGGCATCTGTATCTTGTTGTAACTTGATGCCATCTCATAACCTTGTGCTTAGAAAGACATGTGCGCTATTGAATTGGTGGGTTGTTAGGCTAGTGTATTATTGAAGAAGTGGGTTGTCAGGCCCTTGTTTATAAAAGAAGCAGGTTGTTGGGCCCATGTTTTTTGAGGAAGCAAGTTGTCAAGCCCTTGTTTGTTAAAGAAGCAGGTTTTTAGACCCATGAGCCTTCTCTCCTGGCAAGAGAACTGCTAGTAATTGTTTTCCCAAGGTGCCAAGTTGCAGCTACAAGACCTTGAGAATTCTTGCCTGACCTATTGTTGAAGACTTGGAATGGAAGTGGGGTAGTCGAATGACTATTGAGCATAGAAGGGGAACACTTCTTGGGGTGGGACAGGCATGTGGGGAATGAGGGACTGTAGTCTTTTGTTGGGGTTGGCACCTTTGTTTGAGTGATTTGGTTGTTGATAGACCTTAGCTTGGATTATGAACCCTTTGCTTTGGTGGAGTTTAAGCCCCATCTCGTGGGTGACCGACTGCTAAGTTTATGAGCAACAAAGTCTATGGCTGAGAGGAACATCTAAGGTCTGTGCACAGTTGGTGGATTACAACAAAAGATAAGTGTCTTCTTCTGTGTATTATTCTTCGAGTAATGTACATATACATGTTAAGTATATTATGTGTTACGGTTATATATATATAATGTGTTTGTTTCATAGCATATGCAGGGCATGGGCCATGATAATTTCTATATGTTTATATATTGTTTAACATGTGAACGCTTATGTTATTTCTATTATGGAATTGGTACATAATTATGTTGGTTGTGCATATATTGCTAGTTCTGCATAACTGTCACACATGTAGAGCTTGGTAGTTTAAGTGCTTCCTGTTAATTAATTATGTGATAATGGTTATGGAATTTTGAGGCAAGTCTCGAAGCATCGCGTGCACAAAGTGGTGTCAGTCTGCGCACTTGAATGGGACAGACCCTGCACGTGGCATCAAAAATGGTTGCGTGTGTAGTTGTATTATGATTTTATTTCGTTGTATTGGTCGTTATCTGTTAAGTAACTTCAACAGTAATCATATGGGTTCTAGTGTGAAGCTATAAATGTCGTGCATGCTAAGGGAAAATCGACGTGATCGACACAATCACAGTTGAGTGCACAAAGTTGCTATGACATCGTTATTGCATGTGGTGCAAGATCGGCTTGCATGCACTAGGAAACCATAGCTGCGCGTAGCACAAGACCAGTTGTGCATGCTATTGGTTTCAATGAATTGCTTCCGTAGAAGAAAGCTTTGATGTCAAAGCTTTATTTAGTGAGCTTGTAGTAGTGAAGACGTTACAAAGTGGTATGTGGGGACGTTATACTAAAAGATAGAAATTAATAAAAATTATCCAACTTAACCTTTAAGTATGATGGATTTATGTTATCTCTTCAAATCATACTTTTAATCAGGGTTGTAATATTATTTTGTAAAATATGTTTTAAGAGTAGTGGTTGATGATTCAACAACAAATTGGTTGTCCATAACTAATTTAAATTTGTGGGTGAATGCAAGATAAAGAAAGCTTTGAAAGCGGTTTTGTAAATTCATGCGTCATGTTTTCATTCAATAACTATAAATAATGTGACTGATTGTCAATTTAAATTTGCGGGCGAATGTAAGTTAAATAAAGTTTTTCAAGTGGTATTGTAAATTTATATATTCACATTTTTGTAGTATCTGGGAAGGAATTGCTCGTTGTTTTAGATAATTTTCAAAAGGATAAAAGCCCTTACCCATATGGGTGGACTGTTGAATTTTATTTGGACTTCTTTGAGTTGATTGGGGGCGATTTATTAAGGGCAGTTGAAGAGGCTAGACTGTCGAGGAAGGTTCTTGGGAGAATCAACTCCACCTTTATAGCCCTTATTCCCAAGTTTGATCATTTGAGAGCTTCAATGAATTGAGGGCAATTTCATTATGCAATTGTGTGTATAAAACTATTTTTAAGATCGTTGATATTATACGTAAGCCCATTCTCTTTAAGTTTATCTTCCCTGAGCAATTTTGGTTTCTTGAGGGGAGGCAGATTTATGAATCCATAGGCTCTGCTCAGGAGGGTCTCCACATTGGCAATCTCTCTCAGTCTCGTACTACAGTTACCAAGTTGGACCTATCGAATTCTTAGGACCAGGTCTCCTAGTTGTATCTTCAACTTTTATTGATTCATTTAGGGCTTGCCCTTCCTTTGGTGAAATGGATTATGGGATGTGTGTCTTCTACTCTCTTTGATGTGTTGATAAATGGGTCTGCCTCTTCTTTAATTAAGCCTTCTAGAGGACTTAGTTAGGGCTTTCCTCTATCCCCATACCTTTTCCTTTTGGTAGTAGAAGGACTTAGTAGATTGATTAAGGAGGTTAAGAGACAAAAGCAACTTTCATGCATTGAGGCGGGGAGGAGTAAATCATTAACACATTTCCTTTTTGTTGACGATGTACTTCTTTTATGTTTTGGTAATGATGGTGAAGGCCAGGTTCTTAAGGATCTTTTACAACTCTATTGTGTTGCTATTGGTATGGAGATTAATGAGAATAAAGAAGCTTTGTTCGCATCTAGCTTGGATGGCACTCAAAATACTAGGATGGAAAGAACCTTTCCTTTTCAACAAATTGATATTAATGAATGCGTAAAATACCTTGGTTTCACTCTAAAACCCAACAATTATGGTAAAGTTCATTGGGGATGGATTTTAGCAAGGATTGAAAATCACATTTCTTTCTGGTGCAATAGGTGGCTCTCTAGAGGGGATGGTCAATGCTTATGAAATCTGCATTAGAGGTGTTATCCCCATTTTTTGGATAACTAAGGAGATTATGTATTGAGGCCCCTAGGTTGCATATATGGAATGTTGAGAGACTGGATGACCAACAATATCCTTTTGCACAGATGGCGACCCCCTCACCACCACACATGACCGCAGATTTCCAGATGGCATCGACCACATCAACTGTCTTCCGGAAGACATCATTGGAGTGAAGGGGGTATAGGTACACCAGGAAAAAATACAAGCTATACTTGGCTAGCCCACACCTAGGACACTCACATAATTGAAGGGGTTTTTGGGCATATGTTGCTATTACAGGAGATTTGTTAAAGGTTTTTCTCAACTTTGCACACCTTTGACCGATCTGACCAAGAAGGGGGAATTCAAGTGGAGCCCAGAAGCACAGTGCACCTTTGAAAAAATGAAGAAAGTGATGAGTTCATGTCCAATATTGGCCTTACCATATTTCGCACAACCCTTCACAGTAGAGTGTGATGCCTCAAGGGAAGGCATTGGAGCAGTACTCATGCAGAACAAGCATCTTATTGTCTATGAAAGCTGAAAATTGAGAGGTCCTGAACTCCTCTACACCATCTATGACAAAGAGATGTTAGCTATAAGGCATGCATTGGCTAAGTTCATGCAGTATTTAGTTGGGGGAAAATTCATCGTGAGGACAGACCACAACAACCTTAAGTACTTCCTAGATCAGAAGGACTTGAATGAAAGGCAATAGAAGTGTGTGAGCAAAATACAGGTTTATGACTTTAACATAGAATTTGTCAAAGGGAAAAATAACGTGGTAGCAGATGCCTTATCTAGAAGACCATCAGTTTATGCCATGATCGATATCTCAATGGATTGGAAGGCCCACCTATTGGTGGAATATTCAAAGAACAAATTTGTGTGTGAAGTGATGGATGAACATGTGCAAGATGACAATTTCATAATCATGGATGATATCATTTACTACAAGGGCATAATTTTCTTGGTTCCCGAATCAGCCTTTAAGGCCAAGGTGTTACAAATATGCCATGATTCACCAGTAGCAGGGCATCAAGGATTCATCAAGACATACAGACAGGTCTAGGAGAGATTTGCTTGGAAAGGTTTGAAGGAAGATGCAATGAGCCACATCAAGGAGTGCAATACTTGCCAGGCCAACAAAGATGAACACACTCACCCAACATGATTACTACAACCACTTCCCATTCTAGAGCATAAATGGGAAAGCATGTCTATGGATTTCATCACAGGGTTGCCCAAGATTCAGGGCAAAGACTGCACTTTTGTGGTAGTGGACATGTTGACAAAATTTGCATATTTTTCGCCATTGCCAAAGATTTCAGTGCAACACGGGTTGCAGACCTATTCTTGAGGGAAGTTTTCAAATTGCATGGTTTGCCCAAAACCATAGTGAGTGACAAGGACAACAGATTCATGAGCACATTTTGGCAGGAGCTCTTCAGGTTGGTAGGTACAGACTTAACACCTAGTACCAGTTATCACCCTCAGAGGGATGGCCAGACAGAGATAGTCAACAAATGGGTTGAAGGCTACCTCAGGAATTATGTGGCAGGGCAACAAAAAGCATGGGTTAAATGGCTTCACTTGGGGGAATACTATTACAACACCACCCATCACATGTCCATTGGTATGCCACCATTTAAGGCCTTATACAGCTATGACCCTCTCTCATTTGCAGAGATTGCCTTTGCTGACAATAGGGCTCCCAAGGTTCAGGATTGGTTCAACTCGGTGGTGAAAGATTCCACCTTTCTTGATCCGAGCTTGGTCCCATAGGTGAAATAATCCTGCCACACCATTCTACAGTGTTGCAGGGTTTGTTTTGCAGGCAGATTCCAAGCTAGTGCGCAACCTAGGGGGTTTCCAGCTAGGAGGCGCATCACCTTGGAGAGATTGATTCGATTTGGAGGAAAGATAAGGCATTTTGGCAAAGTAGCAATTGGGTTCTCTTCGTAGGGTCCCTAGCATCATTCTTGGTCTATTCCAGAGGAGATTATCATTGCAGTTTATTTATGGAAGCTTGTCACGAATTGGAGAAGAGAAGGGCGCATTACAGAAAGAGGTTATCAATGTTTATTGGCTCAAAACTTCATAGATTGACTTGAGACTTCATCATCTTGGTAGCGTTGGCCCGATCTGCATTCTGGTAGATTTTGGTGGAATTTGGAGGCTCCTAGAGGGGAGAACGAATTATCCTTGACTTAGTCAAACCAAGAGGGTGCAAAACAGTTAAGGATTTGCCTAGTTGGAGGAGCATAACTTCTCAAATCAGCTTGAGACTTGGCCCAGTGGTTTCTATTAGCCCGATCTACATTCTGGGAGAGTTTGGAGGGATCTGGAGCTCAGAAAAGGGAGGGTCGAAACTTGAGGGTTTAGAAGCATCCAGAGCAGGGTGCAACTCAACTAGTTTGAGGGGTTTTGCAGAGTATTGATGAGGTCTTCCTATCTTAAGTCTTAGCTTGCTTGCTGGTGGCCTTTGGAGGCTTGGATCTCTTCTCATACAGCCTTTGGGAGGCACTTATCTTTGTATTTCTTATTATTGTATCGGCTGGCTGCCCATTTTGATATTATTGGGGCTTTCTTCCAAATCTGCAGATCTCTTGTATACGAGATCTCCTTACTATCTAAATAAAGGTTAGATATGACATTTTTGGTTCTCAACTGGTCTTCTTTATATATCTTGTCTTGTTTATGATTATATGCTTCAGATCTATTGCTCAATCAACATTAAGTAATCCATAATGCACATCTTCAGGAGTACACCTGCAAACACATAAACAAATATATCAAACTATAAACAGTTAGTGTTCCGAGCAAAAAAATTGTCTTAGGAACATTACAGATATTCGCTTCCTTTTCTTGGTCTTACTTCAACTTTATTTGGTCCCCAGACTGTTATTGTTGTTCTCTATATATATCATGCTTTACTCCTTTTAGAAGAAGGTCTTATCTCCTTTTTTGTAGTTCTGTAATGCTACAGTTAATTTTTGAAGGTTGGCTTGGTTTTCCTTTGCATAGGTCGACAAAATTCACGACTCTTGGAACTTGTGATGGACATTGGTGTGCCTTGGGCATCCTTGATGGTCCCTAAAATTATGTATATTTTGTTTATATTCTAATAGAAACTTTTGCTTACTTACAAAAAAAACTATCCTTGTAATATAGGTTGTAGATAAGGAAATTTTGATATTTAACATGTCATCGTTTTTTTTATATGTTGGAGATCACTTAGAGATAATCAAGGTTTAAGGAACAAACATTTAAGAGATAATGAAATATCAAAAAGTTGAGAACTATATCAAAGTAATTGGAAAAATTCAAATTAAGATTGAGATACCCCAAATAAAAATATGCTAAAAATGTTAATTATGCCTTTAAGTTAGAAACATGGGCCCTACAAATAAAATAGGTTATATATATATATATATATATTTAATAGTGATTTAAATAATAAATAATAAATTAATGCCATATGTTCATCTTATTATTATGCATCATCACTTCCATTGAATGGAAGTCAAGCAACCTAAGCTCTCGTAAAGGGAGATGCTTACCAAAATGTGAAGGAACATTAGAGTCTAAATGTAATACCCCTAGGCTGAACCCCAATTGTAATGTAAATGTAAATGTACATATAGGTTGGTAAATTGTGGGGGCACAAGTTTTGAGTACAATTTAGAGTGCACGCAACAAAGGAAGAGTGTGTGCCCATTTCATAGCTTTGTGTGCATTTGAGTAAGTGCACGATTATTGTTGTGCACATGAACCAAGGGAAGAGTGCGCACTCATTTCATAGCTTTGAAAGCACCTGAGTAAGTGCACGAGGATCGCTTCAAAGTGTGTACCGGACCATGTTTATAGCCAGGATATTTTGGGGCCGTAGAGCCTTTGTATATATGTATACTAATGCCATAGTGTTTATGTGGTTGTTAGGCTAGAGAGCCTGGATTGCAACAAAGGCCAGTGCACATATTTTTGTAAAATGTATTTGCACTTAGTTATTAATAAAAACATATCACTGCGAGGAGACCAAATAGACGAAAAAGAGACATGGAGCTAAAAAAGATGTGTGAAGCTTAAAGGGAATATTTTAATAATATTTCCAAAAGTATATTTATGAGATATGTATTTATCGTAAGTTTTTAAGGAATGGGAATGGATCACAAAGTGGAGCTTAGTTAGCTCTTAAGGTGACAAGTGTCCAATTATAATCATGCAAATATATTGTTGAGCCTTAGTGTATCTTGGGGAGATTCACTCATTCCTTCATAATGTAGACCAACTTTCCTCTACAAGGCATCTGTATCTTGTTGTTACTTGATGCCATCTCATAACCTTGTGCTTGGAAAGGAATGTGCACTATTGAATAGGTGGGTTGTTAGGCTCCTGTGTTATTGAAGAAGAGGGTTGCCAGGACCTTGTTTGTCAAAGAAGCAGTTTGTTGGGCCCATGTTTTTCGAAGAAGCAAGTTGTCAAACCCGTGTTTGTTGAAGAAGCAGGTTTTTAGGCCCACGAGACTTCTCTTCGGGCAAGAGAATTGCTAGCAATTGTTTTCCCAAGGTGTTAGGTTGCAGCTACAAGACCTTGAGAATTCTTGCCTGACCTATTGTTGAAGCCTTGGAATGGAAGTGGGGTAGCCGAATGACTATTGAGCATAGAAGGGGAACACTTCATGGGGTGGGACAGGCATGTGGGGAATGAGGGACTGTAGTCTTTTGTTGGGGTTGGCACCTTTGGTTGAGTGATTTGACTGTTTATAGACCTTAGCTTAGATTAGGAACCCTTTGCCTTGGTGGAGTTTAAGCCCCAACTCGAGGGTGACTTGTTGCTGAGTTTATGAGTAATAGAGTCGACTCTATGGCTGAGAGGAACGTCTAAGGTCTGCGCGCAGTTGGTGGATTACAACAAAATATGATTGTGTTCTTATGTGTATTAATCTTCGAGTAATGTACATATACATGTTAAGTATATTATGTGTTACTATTATATATGTGTGTGTTTGTGTGTGCGTGTGTATGGATTATATATGCTATAGAACTGCATGTTTGTTGCATAGCATATGCGGGGCATAGGCTATGATAATTTATATGTGTTTATATATTGTTTAACATGTGAATGCTTATGTTATTTCTATTATGGAATTGGTACATAATTATGCTAGTTGTGCATATATTGCTAGTTCTGGATAACTGTCACACATGTAGAGCTTGGTAGTTTAAGTGCTTCCTGTTAAATAATTATGTGATAATGATCATGGAATTTTGAGGCAAGGCCTAAAGCATCACGCGCATAAACTGGTGTCAGTCCGCGCACATGAATGGAACAGACCCTGCGCGTGGCATCATAAATGGTTGCGTGTGTAGTTGTATTATGAGTTTATTCCGTTATATTGGTCGTTATTTGTTAAGTAACTTCAACAGTAATCGTATGGGTTATAGCCTGAAGCTAGAAATGTCGTGCATGCTAAGGGACAATCGACGTGATCGACACAATCATAGTTGAGTGCACAAAGTTTCTATGACATCATTATTGCACATGGTGCAAGATCAGCTTGCGTGCACTAGGAAATCGTAGCTGTGCGTAGCATAAGACCAGTTGTGCATGCTATTGGTTTCAATGAATTGCTTCCGTAGAAGAAATCTTTGATGTCAAAGCTTTATTTAGCGAGTTTGTAGTAGTGAAGACGTTACAAAGTGGTATCGAAGCTCAATTTTTTTTTGATGTGGGGACGTTACACCAAAAAATAGAAATTAATCAAAATTATCCAACTTAACCTTTGAGTACGATGGATTTATGTTATCTCTTCAAATCATACTTTTAATTAGGGTTGTAATATTATTTTGTAAAATATGTTTTAAGAGTAGTGGTTGATGATTCAACAACAAATTGGTTGTCCATAACTAATTTAAGTTTTTAGGTGAATGCAAGATAAAGAAGGCTTTGAAAGTGGTTTTGTAAATTCATGCATCATGTTTTCATTTAATAACTATAAATAATGTGTCTGATAGTTAATTTAAATTTGCGAGTGAATGTAAGTTAAATAAAGTTTTTCAAGTGGTATTGTAAATTCATATATTCACATTTTTGCAGTCTCTGGGAAGGAATTGCTTGTTGTTTTAAATAATTTTCAAAAGGATAAAAGCCCTTACCCATATGGGTGGACTGTTGAATTTTATTTGGACTTCTTTGAGTTAATTGCGGACGATTTATTAAGGGCAGTTGAAGAGGTTAGGCTGTCGAGGAAGGTTCCTGGGAGCATCAACTCCACCTTTATAGCCCTTATTCCCAAGTTTGATCGTTTGAGAGCTTCAATGAATTTAGTCCAATATCATTATGCAATTGTGTGTATAAAATTATTTCTAAGATCGTTGTTATTATACTTAAGCCCATTCTCTTTAAGTTTATCTCCCCTGAGCAATTTTGGTTTCTTGAGGGGAGGCAGATTCATGAATCCATAGGCTCTGCTCGGGAGTGTCTCCACACCGGCGAGCTCTCTTAGTCTCCTACTATAGTTACCAAGTTGGACCTATCTAAATCTTAGGATCAGGTCTCCTAGTTGTATCTTCAACTTCTATTGTTTCATTTAGGGTTGCCCTTCCTTTGGTAAAATGGATTATGGGGTGTCTGCCTTCTACTCTCTTTGATGTGTTGATAAATGGGTCTACCTCTTCTTTATTTAAGCCTTCTCGAGGACTTAGTTAGGGCTTTCCTCTATCCTCGTACGTTTTCTTGTTGGTTGTAGAAGGACTTAGTCGATTGATTAAGGAGGTTAAGAGACAAAGGCAACTTTCAGGCACTGAAGTGGGGAGGAGTGAATCATGAACACATCTCTTTTTTGTTGACGTTGTACTTCTTTTATGTTTCGGTAATGATTGTGAAGGCCAGGTTTTCAAGGATATTTTACAACTCTATTGTGTTTCTATTGGTATGGAGATTAATGAGAATAAAGATGATTTGTTCACATCTAGCTTGGATGGCACTCAAAATACTAGGATGGAAATAATCTTTCCTTTTCAGCAAATTGATATTAATGAATGCGCAAAATACCTTGGTTTCACTCTAAAACGCAACAATTATGGTAAAGTTGATTGGGGATGGATTTTAGCAAGGATCGAAAATCACATTTCTTTCTGGTACAATAGGTGGCTCTCTAGAGGGGATGGTTAGTGCTTATGAAATCTGCATTAGAGGTGTTATCCCCATTTTGTGGATAACTAAGGAGATTATGTATTGGCGCCCTTAGGTTGCATATCTGGAATGTCGAGAGACTACATGACCAACAATATCCTTTTGCATAGATGGAGATCCCCTCACCACCATAGATGGCCGCAGATTTCCGGATGGCATCCACCACATCAGTTGGCTTCTAGAAGACAATGGGCCTTGCTCCATGAGGTACAAGTTAGTCTTATGGTAAACATCATTTCAATATTTAATCCATTTGAGTACGTTGTATCTTATATTGCTCTAGATTTCATGATATATGCTTGGACATTATGTCTTTTTCCTGCTTCACCTTGGTGGTTGATATTGTCCCCTAGTAAGTGGTCCTCCTTGGGGATGGGGTTGCTACTAGGAACTCCCTTGAAGAGTCACTGTACCGTTCCCGACCATACTTGCCAATTTTCATCACTTTTTCCCCCCATTTCCTTATATCTTGGGAGTTTAGGGTGTATTGAATCAAGAAGGGGTTGTCCCTCATTCTATGGGAAGAAGGGGTTGAAGGCCCAGAGGGATTGTTGTTGGGTAAAAGATAAAAGCCTTGTATGAACCTTCTAGATGCTTCGCCCAAGGATCACCGAACAAAGCAATGAAACACTTATCTTTGAGTAAAGGGGGACCCACAATGAAATATGATTTAAAATGCTTAAAATGTTAGTTGAAGGATAAGAGGTCCCATCACTAGCCAACCTACCACATCCATGAATATCTAGTGGTATGACATTACCACCATCTAGTCACCAAGCCAGGGTAATGGCTCTCAGTTGCACAATTGAGAGAAAGGGGGTCTCATCATGAGCCAACCTTCCCATTTCCACTAGGTGTTTGTGGGTGACATTGCCATTATCTGGACACCATGCCAAGGCAATGGCCTTTAGCCTTTCCTTAAAATTATGAAAGAATAAAAGAATGGAAAATAATGGGCTTGGAAAAAGTGCATTGTGGACGAAGGTACCACACACCATCTACAAAGGCACCCATGAATAAGACACTACGACCTCTTGTATATCATGAGCCCTATTCCCATTGAATCTTAACCCAAACCACTTCGCCCACTTTACATGGCTTGGAGAGGGATCTCATTAAAACTCTCCTTGACCTAGGGAAATATCTACCTAATAGGACACCTCGTTAACCCTCCCATATTCAAGCTTGACAAGTCGCATAATGTCTTTGAGTAATTAATTGTTTGATATAGTGATCTTTGATGCACATGCTTAGGTGGCTCATTTATTGACTGTATTCACTTATCTTGATGTTATGACTTGAGATCCTTGGAGGGCGTGCTTATCTGTCTTTCCAGGACCTAGTTGGTGGACAACTTTTGGAAGAACAAGCCTAACTTGGGCTTCCATGGGGTTGCAAGCCCATAGGTTGGATGCCAAGGGGCCACTTGCCGGATCATAGAGACAGAGTATTGGAGACCTAGAAGATGATGGGGAAGACTTAACGCAACTCTCACTTGCCAAGCGATTTGCCTAGGAAGGGGAAATTCCCTCTTTTTGAGCTTGACATCATGTTTAGAGGGTTAGGGCATGGTGGTGAGGTGATATGCATTGGCACTTGGATGTTTTGAGGTGTTTGAGGTTTTGACCATGAAGAAAGACATTTGGATGCTTGAAACGTGGCTTTGGGAAGCCTTAATACCCTCCTACATTACCAACGACCTTCTCCTAGTGCCAAAACGTCCCCTAAAGGGGTGACATCCATGTAAATTAGGGTTTCATTTTTGCAAAAGTGAAATTTTAAATAAATTGTTTAATATTACTTTGTTAAAGGGGGAAAGATTAGGGTTGTTGACCACTAGTCTTGTGGTTTACCCCTAAATATGTTGACAAGTCACCTTGGTGACATTTTGTATAAATAAGAGATCATAAGATCTCATTTTAACATAACTCTCCCTCTTATGAGAGTACTTGGATTGAAATTTTCACTACACTTGGTATATTTGTCTCTTGTGCACTTGTTTATGGCTATCTTTGGTGAATGGTTGATGGAGGGGTGAGGCGCTAGCCTTGGATATATTGTTTCTATCTTTTATGGTGGATTATCTTAGCATCTTCTTGGTTTGGTATTGATTTTAGTCTTATGCTATCATTTGTTTCAAGTCAAGGATTTTTGTGCTAGGAGCTAGGTGGGAAGTAAGAGCATTTACACCCTGACTCTAATCTTCATAATGTATTGCTTGAAGTTTACTTGATGTTGCAAGGGTTTTGTTTGAGGAAGTAGAAGGATTTACACCCCTCATATTCAAACCCTAAATAGAGATACTTTCCTTGGGGAATAAGAGGGTTTACACCCCCAAAGAGGCAGAATCTTTAGTTCATTTACTTGACTCCATTAACCCAATATTTAAAGGCACTAGTCATTTGTTCATTGCATTGGAGATATAAAATCGTTGCCTTGGGAAAAGTGAATTTTGCTAGTTTCAAGTTTATCTTTTGGTGAAGTCTTCTTTGAGCCTTGAGCTCTCTTGCCTCATTGAGGAATGTCAAAGTGTTATATTTAAGGCATGATTGATTGCCAAATTCATTGATAATATTTTGGTTAATCTTATTCGTTTACACGTTGATTTGGATGTTTTATTTGTTGATATACACTCGTATCTGCTGCTGCAAATTAGGGACAACAATCTTAACTTGCTGATTCATACTAACATATAGCATTGCAAGGTGTCTTTGTATGTGTCTTAGGCAAGTACAATCATCCGAATAAGTACTACATCTTTGAGGCAACAATTGTTTGGCTTACAAGGCATATCCTCTCACATCTCACTCCGCTTAGACTTGACTTCTATGGGTTTCACTTTCATCTCCATCCATATCCATCTCATTCCCCTAGGGTCACCAAGATCGCCTCACAAGCGTGACCTAGTCACCCTTGAAGTGCGGGACCTACATTGATGTGACATTGGGTGTAGGATTCCCCAGTTGTAGCACTTGCTTTTGTGGTTGGGTCGGGATTTTCCCAACCTAGAACCTGTGCTATAAAAAGAGGCAATTCCAATATTTTGGCACACTTTTTTTTTATGTTTGGCGGAATCAACAACTAGTTGGGCACGTGCTCGCGTTACACGTGGCCGTGTTATCCAACTGCTACCACTATAACCTCCAGGTGTGTCCACAATGCCCCTTATGCGGCACACATTGTAAGTCGGGGGAAGTTGAACTCGAAACCTCATGGAACTTTATTTTCATGGCACTTGCCAATTGAGCTGCCCCCCCGGGGGCTATTTTGGCACACTTTAGCTCACATCCCAAAGGGGGTTTTGGAAAGGACTAGGAAATGTTGTTTTAATTGTTTATGGAAAGGAAGCAGTGAGTATATGGAATATCAGTTGGCCATATAGAAGCTAATAGCTTCACCTAAGTATCGATGGGGTGAGGGTTTAAATATATTCACTTGTTTGGTCAGTCCTTAGCTATAAAGTCCCTGTGGAATTTACTTACAAAAGACACTCTTTGGAGGAGGATCATCATACAAAAATACATTGCACCAAATTCACTCTTGGACTGGGTAAGAATGGAGAGGAAAAGTATCCAAAACATGTTGAATCAATGGAAAGCCACGACACTAACCTTACTTGTGATTGACAAGTACTTGGCATGGAGGGTCGCAAATGGGGCATAGGTGAGGATAGGGACTAATGAAATCATGGGATGTGGCCAAGAGGTATTTCTTGCTGAAAATCTAGTATTAACTTTGCAAAAGTTGGGGAGGTGCACACCAAATATGGTCAACAATCCAATTGAAACTACCTTATGGTCCCAAGGCTAGTTGTCAACTCATAAATTAGGGTCGAATGATGAGATGAGTCAAGGATGGAAGTCCTTTATGACTGAATTGAGAAGATCCCATATAAGGTTGAGTGGGGATCCCGATGATTTAGTATGGGAATGAATAAGATTGGGGGTGATTACGCTGCAAAGCTCAATTATCTATCTCTATAATCACTTGGCCTTGTTGAGATCATATGGTGGTGGTCAAAATTGTGAATAGAGTATTGTGGTAAAAATGGTTGTGGTCAATACTCTATTATTTAAAATAGAACATTGACTTGGGAAATGCTTCAAAAGAGAAACAAGATTAGGCATGGAAGGTGTTCACTATGTAAAGAAAATGAGGGGACTACCACTCATATTTTATCGTCTTGTTCGTTCTCTATGTAGGTTTGGAGGATTTGGAGGCTTCATTGGTTTTTTAGGATTTGTGGCATAAAGAGACTATGGATACGAAATTCCAAGAGTGGTTTATAAGAAGATAGTTGAAGCCTTTTAGGGAAATTCCCTTCTTAGTCACTTGGGGAATATGGCTAGCCCACAACTCTAGTTTATTTGAAGATAAACCAATCCCATATTTTCAAATCTCTACCCATGTATTAGCTCTATCACCGGTTTACAAACCTAATGTGAGTATAAAAGAGTAGAGGGTTGTGGGAGCACTTTCTGTGGATAAGTCTTAGGTCTTACGCTTGGATTTTCTTCAACGTGCTCTATCAAGGGTCAGGGAATACATGCAATTTGGGTTTTGTTTTATTTCTATCAGATTCTCATTTCTTCATTGCAAAGGATAATCTGGGAAAATGAACAAATAATGTTGGGAAATTGAAGGATTTACCTTTCCTTGTGAAATATGCACTTAACAAAGGGATTGTCAGGCTTCAGACTTTTGGTTCAAATTTCACTATAAATTGGATGCAAGATCAACTTCAAGTCCATATTATTGGTTTATCCTCATTGGCTAAGAATTTGAAGGAGATTTCAAGGCAGTTTCGGGAGGTATCTTTTAAACATGTCTGCAGGGAGCTCAATTTTCAGGCCGGGGCCCTTTCTAGATATGGTTTATGGTTGATGGAAAATAAAATCATTGAAGATGAATATCACGAGTTGATTTTAGTCTCCTCCAGGTCCACTTTTGTTTTTTAGGTTTATTTTCTTTTGTTGATGGGTTTCAATGTAATTTTTTTACTAGCTTTGATTTGGTTTATTGATGGGTGTTTTGATGAAATGTAATGTAAGTCCTTTGGACATGTCAATTTCATGATTATCTCTCTTATGAATAGTGGGTAGAACTAAAGGCAGTTCAGTTTCTCCCTTTCCTAGAATCTACCTTTCCATGTTTCTCCCTTTCCACCCTTCGATGAGCCTTGAGCTCATCTGGTTACTCCATTGAGGTATTACCCTAAGTAATGGAACCATGGCCTCACAGGACTTACCATGCGCATTCCATAAGGTTTATCCCTCCTTTGATGTTCAAGATATCCCTAGATATCGAAATCATTGCTCCCCAAAGTGGAGGGCAAGTCACCCTAAATTTAATTGCAATCCAACTCTAGCAGTCACCCATGTAGTCAATTATATGAAGTATGCTTCAATCCTAGATGTGATACACGAGGATGCGCTAATGAATATTGTCGTATCTTCACTGGAATCAGGTCAAAGGAATTTCCTTGCACACTCATGTAACCCGAAGAACATACCTTCTTCTACCAAGCTCATTGAAGAATTTCTCAAACACTATCGGTGAGCTACCCAAAATTTGCAAGATACTTTCCAATAGCTCAAAGATGTTCTTTGCAGAGAAGGTTTTCCTATAGTTGAGGATGAAGAAAAGCTTGAAGAAGATACCGATGAAGAACATTCAGATGAGACATATGATGAAGATGAAGTATCTTCCGTTCCACTTGATGAGGACATCCAAACCTTTGCTTCTCCTGCACATCAAGAAGAGAACATGATGAGTTATAACCCTCTTGAAAACTTTGATGATGCTTTGTTCCGTGACTGTGGAAATGAAGAAAACTGCCAAAAGGATCTTGATGGAGTATCTCTTGTAGAAGGTCTGGGCGATACATTGTTATCTACTTTCCCTTTTGAAGAAAATGAAGTTCTCCAGTCTTGTGAAGAAGTAATCAGCTCTTATGATGCAGATGAATTCGTGGAAAAACACTCGGATATAGTTGACGACCACATTGATGATTTCATACAGGATGGAAGATCCAGATGCGATGTGGGTTGCTTCATTATTGATAGAGATCCCATTTATGGCATTGAGGGTAGCTCTTAGGCAGAGGGGATTGAGGTGTCATATTTAGAGTACTGGTCTTCATGCATGTATGAATCATATATTTTGCAGCCTGATGATGACATTATTACAGATATATTCGAGGATGATCGGTCGCAACATTTTCGGGATGATTTTCAGTCATCCCTTGCGACTTGTGATGCATATCTTTTTTGGGATGCAAACTTCTTGTATGAGGGCTCTCAGCCACCTTCGTTCTCAGTTTTGGAAGAATACCAGGACATGGCCATCTCAGAGAAATCTAAAAAGAGAAAGTATTTTCATATTGAGGATTACTATAAGGATTCATAGATAAAGAGGGTGTGTTTTTCTCTTCCTAGACCCGAGCCTATCCCTTACCTCATTTCCTCTTCTCAGGGAAATCATGATGTTTTCCCTAGATCTCTTATCCTTTCGCATCCTTCAGGGAGCAGTGATTTTCGTAGTGAAGATTAAGATGAGATGTCTACATATAGTAGCCCTCTTCAGAGATGGATTGACCAGCCTTGTGGTTACACTCTCATGCATGTTGATGAGGCCGACGATTTATATTTCCAACATGATTTCCTCCCTACCACCCATCTCCATGAGTTTCATTTTATGATTGATTATATATCTATTGATGCTCATGATCATTTTGTGTTGGGCTTATCTTTCTTGTTTCACATGATTAAGCACATGGGGAGATACTTTGATGAGATGATCAGCTAGTTTCACTAGTTGTATGACTTCACTTGATATCACCCATCACCTAACCTTCAGGGTCCCAAGGCCCCAGGTAAGTAGGTAGGTCATTTTGATTTCCTACATTCACATCTCGATTGTTCATATTAGTTTAGATGCATTTCATATTTCATTTTGCTCTACTGGTATTATTGATTTCATGCTTAGTTTAGAATTTTTTGAAAACAATGCTAAAAAATTATTTTCTAGATTAGTTTCATTTGGATTTTTATGTATATGGACAAAGGGTGATAGAACCACCCTAGATTTGATGGGTTTTTTATTTATTATTTATTTATTATTTATTTATTTTTTCAGTGTAGGGACAGTTCTACAAGGCGATGCTGCGGTTCTCATGCACTCTATAATGAGCACATGTCCCCAAGTAGGAGCCATATGTTATCCCCATTTTGTGGGATAACTAAGGAGATCATGTCTCGAGGCCCTCATGTTGCAAATATGGAGTGCTGAGAGACTACATGACCAACAATGTCCACTTGCACATACAAAATCCCACTCTATCACCACGTTCTGGTCCATTGTTAGTGCATCCACCACACCAGCCAGCTTTTGGAAGGCATATAGGTCTTTCTCCATGCGGTACAAGTCATGTATTGCGGCAGGTAATCACCCTAATATTTAAAGAATTTAAACATGTTGTATTTAAGTTACTTTTGATTATAGAACACCTATTTGGACATTATGCCTTTGACCTTGTTTCACCTTGGTGAGTGTCATGGATTTCCTAGTAAGTGGCCAACCTTTGGGGAAGGTTTGTGACTAGGAGTCACTTGAGGAGTTATTGTACCATTCCCAACCATACTTGCCTCTTTCCGCTCATTACACTCCCATCGCACTGTCCTCTTCTAGGTCCTTTGACTTTAGTGACCCAAGAAGGGCATGTACCTCATTTTACTGGAATAAGGGGTTGAAGGATCAGAGGGATTATTGTTGGATAAAAATATAAAAGCCTAGATATAGACCTTCCAGATGCTTCACCCAGGGATCCTCGAGAAAGCAATGAAACACTTCTCTGCAAGGAAAGGGGGACCTACAAAAATAAATGATAATGAATGCTTAAGGGGTTAGTTGGAGGATATGAGGTCTCATCACGAGTCGGCCTATCATGATCATGGGTATGTAGCGGCATGACATTACCATCATCTGTCCACCAAGCCTAGGTAATGGCTCTCAATTACACAACTAAGAGAAAGGGGCTCTCATCACGATCCAACCTTCTCATTTCCGCGAGATATTTATGAATGACACTCTCATTATTTGGACACCACGCTAGGACAATGGCCTTCAACTTGTTCCTTGAGACATGAAAGAAATAACAATGAATGGAAAGAAGATGGGCTTGGAAAAAGTGCATCGCAAAGGAAGGTGCCACACACGCTCTACAAAGGCACCCATAAATGAGATAATGCAAGCCCTTGTATGTCATGAAACTCACTGACCTATGAAGTCTAAACCCCTTCCACCTCATCATCCACTACATAACCTTGAAAGGCCATCCTTGGTAGCATCCCCTACTTGAGGGCTTTGGTCTACCCAATAGGACTCCTATGATACCCCTCCTATACTTAAACTTGGTCAATTTTATAGGGTTACTCGCCTTAGAACAAACCCTATCTAGGTTAATCGCCTTGGGGAATAAGAGGATTTATACCCCCAAGGAGGTAGTAGCTCTAGATATTTACTTTATGACCCCATTAACCCATTAATAAAAGGCAACAGTCGTTGCATTGGAGAAATAAAACATTGCATTGGTAAACGTGAAATGTTGAAGTTTTGAAGTTCTCTCACTTGGGTATTGTTCTTTGAGCCTTAGGTTATCTTGCCTCATTGAGGCGTCCCCTTTCACCCACTAAAACTAACCTACAACCATTAGGGATGAATATATCTAACCCTTTAAACCTAGATAACTCCTAAACTAACCCTAGAAACTTGCTAAAACTTCGCCCTAACAAACTACTAACCTAGGTGCATGTTTTTGTCTAATTCAATGTTATTTTTGTTGGTTACATTTTATGTTATAAGGATTGGTTTGGTACATACACAAGGCTGATAAATTTCACTGTAGAGATATTATATGACATCCTTGCTTTAAATGTCAATGTGCATGCTAATCCTTAGTCAATTGCTTGTTGAACTCTTTTGCTTTCAGATTCACTTATACTAGCTCTTATTGCACCTGTTATGGTCTAATAATGGTTGATATATTGATCAATTTGCTACTGCAAATTAGGTACAATAAGCTTAACTTTCTTGTCCACCTAACATATTATGAGCATACTTGGCCTTTCTTGTGTCTCAGGCATGTGCAAACATTCTCAACAGGTACCCAAGGACTTGGCAACCCTAAACCTTTCCCAAGACTCATTTCCAAGTTCCCTTTTCCATCTAGGAACTTTACCTTTGGGGGAATCCATTAATACATCTCATTTTTTGTTTGAATCCCCCCTAGGGTCACTGAGATTCCCCTTTGAGGTCAGTACATCACCTCTAAAGTGACGGTAACACCTGCCTAAGGTGACAGTGGGTAGGAGCTATCTAATTTGTCGCCAATTGGTGGTTGAGTCGGGATTTTCCCAACCTACAACTTGTGCGATAACATTTTGGCTCCATTGTCAGTGAGGATTTTGAATCCTATTCCGAACCCTAACGACACTTTGGCAAGCTTCTCTCCCAAAGCCTTCAGCCTTAGATTTCCTGGCGAATCCATTGAAGAATTTTCCCTTTTCCACCCTTGTTGAGATATTCTTCGAGCTCATTTAGCGACTCCACCTTCCCAAAACCTACCTTTCCTTGTTTCCCCCTTTCCACCCTTCTGTTAGCACTGAGAGTCACCCTCAGATTGCAGGAGGATATGCCCAGTACCCATCAAAATGTTGGTGGAGGTAGGTTTACAAGTGGAGGTCAAATGGACAAAGCTCAGTACAAGAATGTTTTAACACAGGAACTGGACAAGCAACGCATAAGGAAACGAGGTCCTCATTAACTTTAGCCAGTGGTTAAGGCTAAAGGTGAGCAGGAGGAAGACTTAGTGAGAAAGGTGGACAAGTATTCCATGAGCATCCGACCTTCAAGCAACATGGTGAAGAAAAACTCAGGCACAAGAGCACTCTTGAACTCAAGTTTAAGATACTAATCACATCAGTATTATAATAAAATCTCCATTACAATACAACTACAATAAATCGTCTGGATCATCCATGCACGAGTGTTTCAGCGTAGTAAACAAGATGATGAAAGAAGCTGACTTCTATTAATGAGAAAGTCTCAAGTCTCATACATAACCAGAGAACAACTCTAATATCAAAATATTACATATATAGGGAGCTCTGCTCAACCAATCAACGACCATAACAAAATCTTGAACTAATCTATTTATACTCAGATCAGTGAACAACTGCTAGGAGAGTCATCTGGCCATCCCATCCCAGGATTTTCGTGTGCGCATCCTTCTGTCAGACTCTGCGTGTTTCCTCCTGTCATACGCAAGCTCATATCGGTATGAGGCTGCAAGAAGAAACCGTCCATTGTGGTACTTTGGGCTGACACTTATGCTTCCTCGGCCAGAGCTTCCATGCCTTGTATTTATGGATTGAGCTGAGGTTTTAGCTACCAGTCCTTGTTCATTAACTGAATCCTCCTCGAGATTGGAGCGTGGCTGGACGACTAGCAGACGACCACATGTTGCTATTGGATACGACATTATACGCGCACATGATTTCAGGGTTGTCGAAAGAGGTTTGGACCCACACTTCTTTTGGGCCCGAAATGCAGCATCTTTCACCACGTAGCCTCCCCTCAATACCGAGGTTTAGATTTCGGCCCGCCTTTGGATTTTAACGCTCGTGTGGCTTGTGACGTCGAAATGATTGGTGGTAGTTGATTCAATCGCGATCTGCGATCTGGGCGTGCCGACTATTTTAGTGCCCTCGCCAAAGCTTTATCTGCCTACCAACTATGGAATCCTTCCAACCGTGTTTAGAGATAGCATTAAACTTTACTGCATGGGGGATCTCTGCCACTGCAAAAATGCATTCACCTGAGCTCATGACTGTCACCTGTGATCCTGAACAACTTCATGTGATAACAGCTTCGATGAGCCTTGAGCTCATCTGGTGACTCCATTGAGGTATTACCCTAAGTAATGGAACCACTCACGAGATTTACCATGGGCATTCCATAAGGTTTATCCCTCCTTTGATGTTCAAGATATCCTTGGATATTCAAATCATTGCTCCACGGAGTGGAGGGAAAGTTGCCCTAAATTTAATGGCAATCCAACTCTAATAGTCACCCATGTTGTCAATTATATGAAGTAAGCTTCAAGCCTAGATGTGCTACATGAGGATGTGTTAATGAATATTTTTGTATCTTCATTGAATCAAGTAAAATGAATTTGATTGCACACTCAAGTAACCTAAAGAGCATCCCTTCTTCTATGTAGTTCATTGAAGAATTTCTTAAGCACTATTGACCAACTACCCATAATTTGCAAGATTCATTCCAAGAGCTCAAAGACGTTCTTTGCGGAGAAGGTTTTCCTATAGACGAGGATGAAGAAAATCTTGAAGAAGATTGTGATTAAAAAGATCTGGATGAGACATATGACGAAGATGAAGTATCTGCCCTTCCACTTGATGGGGACATACAGACCTTTGCTTCTCCTGCACCTCAAGAAGATAACATGATGAGTTATAATCCTTTTGAAAACTTTGATGATGCTTTGTTCCATGACTTTGGAAATGAAGAAAATTACCACAAGGATCTCAATGATGTTTCTCTTGTAGAAGGCATGGGCAAGACATTGTTATCTGCTTTCGCTTTTGAAGAAAATGAAGTTCTTCAGTCTTATGAAGAATTAATCATCTCCTATGATGCAAATGAATTCGTGGAACAATTCTCGAATATAGTTGACGACCACATTGATGATTTCATATAGATTGGGAGATGTAGATGGGATGTGGGTTGCTTCATTATTGATAGAGAACCCATTTATGACATTGAGGGTAGCTCTCAAGCAGAGGGGGTTGAAGTGTCATCTTCAGAGGACTAGTCTTCATGCATGTATGATTCATATATTTGGTATCCCAATGATGACATGATTACAAATTTATTCGAGGATGATCGATGGCAACTTTTTCAGGATGATTTTAAGTCATCTCTTGGGACTTGTGATGCATATCTTTTTGGGGATGCATACTTCTTGTATGAGGACTCTCGACCACCTTCATTCTGAATTTTGGAAGAATACAAGGATGTGGCCATCTCAGAGCGATCTACAAAGCAAAAGTATTTTCATATTGAGGATTTCTATAGGGATTCATAGATAAAGATGGTGCATTTTCTCTTCCTAGACCTGAGCGTGTCCCTTACCTCATTTCCTCTTCTAAGGGAAATCATGAGGTTTTCTTGGGATCTCTTATCCTTTGTCAGCCTTCAGGGAGTAGTGATTTTCTGAGTGAAGATGAAGATGAGTCAACGTCTACATATAGTAGCCCTCTTTAGAGATGGATTGAGTAGGCTTGTGGTTACACTCTCATGCAGGATGATCAAGCTGACAGTTTCTATTTCCAAAAGCATTTCCTCTCTACCACCCATCTCCATGAGTTTCATTTTACGATTGATTATATATCTATTTTTTCTCATGATCATTTTGTGTTGGTCTTATCTTTGTTGTTTCACTTGATTAAGCACATGGGGAGATACTTCAATGATATGATCAGTTGGTTGCATTGGTTGTATGGCTTCACCTGATATCACCCATCACCTAATGTTTAGGGCCCCAAGGCCCCAGGTAAGTATACAGGTCATTTTGATTTCCTGCATTCGCATCTCGATTGTTCATATTAGTTTAGATGCATTTCATATTTTATTTTTCTCTACTTGCATTATTGATTTCATGCTTAGTTTAGAAAATTTTGAAAAAATGCTAAAATTTTCTTTTCTAGATTAGTTTCATTTGGATTTTTATGTATATGGACGAAGGGTGATAGAACCACCCTAGATTTGATGGTTTTTGTTTCAGTGTAGGCACAGGTCTACTAGGATATGTTGCGATACACATGCACTCTACGACGAGCACATGTCCCCAAGTAGGAGCCAGATGTTATCCCCATTTTGTGGGATAACTAAGGAGATCATGTCTCAAGGCCCTTAGGTTGCAGATATGGAGTGCCAAGAGAATACATGACCAACAGTGTCCACTTGCGCATAGAAAATCCCACTCTATCAACAATTTTTGATCCATTGTCAGCGCATCCACCACACCAACCAACTTTTGGAAGGAAGATGGGTCTTTTTCCAAGCGCTACAAGTCATGTATTGTGGCATGTAATCTCCCTAATATTTAAGGCATTTAAACATAATGTATTTAAGATGCTTTTGATTATAGAATGCATGCTTGGACATTATGCATTTGACCTTGTTTCACCTTGGTGAGTGTCATAGATTTCCTACTAAGTGGCCAACCTTTGGGGAAGGTTTGTGACTAGTGGTCTCTTGAGGAGTTATCATACCATTCGTGACCATAATTACCTCTTTCCACTCATTACACTCCCATCATACTGTTCTCTTCTAGGTCCTTTGACTTTAGTGACCCAAGAAGGGTGTGTACCTCATTTCATGGGAAGAAGGGGCTAAAACCCCAGAGGGATTTTTGTTGGCTAAAAATATAAAAGCCTAGATATAGACCTTCCAGATGCTTCACCCAGGGATCCCCGAGAAAGCAATGAAACGATTCTCTGTAAGAAAAGGGGACCTACAAAAATAAATGATAATGAATGCTTAAGGGTTTAGGTTGAGGATAAGAGGTCTCAATTGACCTATCATGATCATGGGTATTTAGCGGTATGACATTAGCATCATCTAGTCACCAAGCCAGTGTAATGGCTCTCAGTTACAGAACCGAGAGAAAGGGGGTTTCATCACGAGGCAAACTTCTCATTTGCGTGAGATATTTGTGAATGATACTGTCATTATCTAGACACCATGCCAGGACAATGGCCTTCAACTTGTTCCTTAAGACATGAAAGAAATAACAATGAATGCCAAGAAGATGGACTTGGAAAAAGTGCATCGCAAAAAAATGTGCCACACACCCTCTACAAAAGGCACCCATAAATGAGATAATACAATCCCTTGTATGTCATGAAACTCATCGACCTATGCAATCTAAACCGCTTCCACCTCATCATCCACTACATAACCTTGAAAGGCCATCCATGGGAGCATCCCCTACTTGAGGGCTTTGGTCTACCCAACATGACTCCTATGACACCCCTCCCATACTTAAACTTGGTCAATTGTATAGGGTTTTGAGCATTTGTTTAATTTGATGAGGTAGTTTCGATGCACATTTTTAGGTGCCTTGCTTGTTAGCTGTGTTTTGCACTTGTCATGATATCTTTGATTTGCAATATTTGGATTGCATACCCTTTTGTTTTGCAGGACCTTGCTTGGTGGCCAGTTTTGGGAGAACAAGCCTATCTTGGGCTTCCATGGGGAAAGAAGCCCATAGGATGGATGCCTAGGGTCCGGATGTTGGATTGCAAAAGCGTGCATTTGGAGGCCTAGAAGACATCATGACGGACCTAAACTAGCCCCTAATACCCAAACGACTTTCCTAGGAGAGTCAAAACGTCACTTCCTTGATGGTTGACATCATGAGGGGGGATAGGGTTTTGTAGTGATGGAGTTGTACATTGAAACTTGGCATATTTTCACTGAGTGAGGCATGGAGAAGGCTTAGCACATGATGAGGAGGCTCAAAGAGCCCCAACGACTTACACATCTTCTCCAACGATTTGCTCAAGTGCCAAAATGTCTCCTAAAGGGGTGACACCATCTTGTTCTAGTGTTTCTTTTGTGTAAAAGTGAATTTTAAGATGAATTGTTTAATATTATTTTGATGCAAGGGGTAAGATAAGGGTCGTGGACCCCTTATCTTATGTTTTACCCTTGCTAAGTGGAAAAACTATGTGATAGACATTTTGTAAAAATAGAGATCAAGAAATCTCATTTTGGAACATAACTCTCCCATTGTGAAGAGCTAAGGACTGAAATTTTTGCTACCTTCAAGATTTTTTTGTTGTCTTCTGCAATAGTATGGTGTTCTCTTTGGTTATGGACTACATGATGATGATGCGCTAGCTCTTGGAGGTATTTTCTATCTATTTGTGGTGGTTTATCTTGGCATGTTATGGTTTATCTTGTTGTTATTTGGATTGGTAAGACATTTTACTTGTTGCTATCATTTGTAATTCAAGATCAAGGTTGATTTTTGCTAAGGCTATGTAGTATTACATATATAAAATAGTATGCAGAACATAAATATTTTAGCTAGAAATGGCAGAGAAGCAATGATATAATAAAAAAAATGCATGAATAATACCAGAATAACACCAGAAAGAACACTTTGATTACTGATAGCAATGTTCACTTGCCTCTTCGAGGGGAAACCTCTGGTAGAGAAGATCTCTATTACAATAATATCCCAACCAAAACTTCTCGTACCCTCTACTCCTATTTATACTAAATATGCCTATCCAAAAGAAAAATCTAGAGGAAGATGCTTCTAGAAGGGAAAGCTTCTATTAGGTATTCTTACATTTGACTTATTCTTCCTTATTGCTAGGCCTTATTAATGTTGGCCTTTATTACATGGAAATATATTATTCTACCTACGTGAGGGGTTAGGGAGATTAGGTCCCTAGCATGTCCTCCCCCTTAAAAACAACCTTGTCCTCGAGGCTTGAGATGAGGAAATTCTTTCAGAATGATAGCTGGTTCCCAAGTGGCATCTGCTCGAGTTATATCATTCCACTGGACTAACACTTCCTTTATGGTCCACTGACGCAAACGATGCTCACACTGGTCCAAAACTGCTTGTGGTTGTAACCAGATGGAGCCTTCTTCATCCAACTTAGGAAGGTTGGTTTGAGTTTGACACTTAGTTCCAATCACCTTCTTTAAGCAGGAAACATGAAAAACATGATAGAGCTTAGAATGATTGGGCAAAGCTAACTGATAGGCCACCTGTCCCACACGCTTGAGAACGATATAAGGACCATAAAATTTGGGTGCCAGTTTATGATAATGGCCAACCTTGAGGGAATTTTGTTTATAAGGTTGTAGTCAAACAAACACCTGGTCTCCTTCTTCAAATTGACATTCAGAGTGACCTTGATCTGCCTATTACTTCATGCGATTTTGGGCCATGACCAAATTCTCTTTGAGTGTACGAAGAATAGCCTCTCTAACTGTAAGTGTTTGGTCAACCGCCTGGACCTTTGAGATGCTTGGTAGGTATGAGAGAACTAAAGGTGGATTTTGTCCATATACTGCTTTTAAAGGAGTCATGCAGGTAGTTGTATGGTAAGAAGTGTTGTACCACCACTCATCTAGTGGTAACCATTGATCCCACTAATGGTTCCTTTTCGATGAAAAACACTTCAAATATGTTTCCAAACACTTGTTGACAACTTCAATTCGACCATCAGTCTGGGGATGATAAGTTGTGTTGAGATGCAATTGGTGCCTTGTATCTTGAACAATTCTTGCCAAAATTTGCTAGTGAAAGTGGGGTCTCGATCATAAATAATATAATGAGGCATTCCATGAAGCTTGAAGACCCGATCCATGAAAAGTTGATCCACAGTGGAGGTTGTAAATGGGTGTTGAAGAGCAAAAAAATGAGCATACTTGGAAATATGATCAACTACCACCATTATCACTGATTTTTTGTTCGATTTAGGTAATCCCACAATAAAATCCATAGAGATATCCCTCCAAATAGCAGGTGTAATCATAAGCGGTTGTAGTGTGCCAGGAGATTTGATTGTTTCGCCCTTGTTGTGTTGACAAACATCACATTCTGCCACAAAATTGGGAACGTCATGTTTCATACCATTCCAGAAAAAAGAACGCTTGACCCAGTCATAGGTTTTGTTAAACCCTGTGTGCCCAGTTGTGGGCGTAGCATGAAGCTCAGAAAGTACCGTGGATTTAAGTTGTGACTATTTACTTAAATACAAACGACCTTTGTAGCGACGCTCATCATTGTGCCAAGAGTAACCTAGGGAAACTTGAGAATTGGCCTGCAATTGTTGGATCATATGTGAAATTTTGGGATCGTGTAGCCATTTTTGGTGAACATATTGGAGCCAATTTGGTACAATGAAGGAGAGGGAAAAAAGGGACCCTTCATCTTCATATTTTTCTAGAAAGTGCATGAGCAACCACATTGTCTTTTCCTTTCTTGTAAATGATCTCATAATCATATCCAAAGAGCTTAGTCACCCATTTTTGTTTCTCCAGGGAGGAAAGGCGTTGTTCCAAAAAATACTTGAGGCTTTGATGATCTGTCTTAATTTGGAAGCGTTGCCCCAATAGATAAGGGCACCAAAGATCCACCGCACGTAGAATAACCAACATTTCCTTTTCATGGATTGATTTTCCCAAATGTCGCTCTGACAGTTGTTTGCTGGTAAAGGCCAAAGGTCGAACCTCTTGCATAAGGACTGCTCTAATTCCTCTCCTGGAAGCATCACATTCCAGGACAAAGATCTTTGTGAAATTACGAAGGGCCAGGACTGGAGTGCTGCACATGGCCTCCTTCAAGGTTTGAAAGGCTCGAGCACCTGCGGGAGTCCAAGTGAAACAAGTATTTTTAAGGAGAGCAGTGAGAGGTGCCAAAATCTTTCCATAATTCTTAACAAACTTACGATAATAGCATGTTAAACCCAAAAATCCATGCAAGATTTTGAGAGTCTTTGGGCAAGGCCAATCTTTCATAGCTTCAATATTTTTAGGATCTACCCCGACACCAGCCTTGCCAACAAGATGAGCCAAGTACTCGACTTTCGAGGCGCCAAAAGCACATTTAGATTGTTTGAGGAAAAGTTGGTGTTGAGAGAGTAGATGTAGAACTCGATCCACATAAGCAAGATGGGTTGTCCAGGTTTTACTATAGAATAGGATATCATCAAAGAAAACTAAGACAAAGTGATGGAGAAAAGGACATAGGACATGATTCATGAGGCTTTGGAAAGTGGAGGAAGCATTACACAAGCCAAAAGGTATGACCAAAAACTCATAGTGGCCCTCATGAGTTCGAAATGCAGTGTTAGGAATGTCTTCCTCATTCATATGTATCTGGTGGTAGCCAGGATGAAGATCAAGTTTAGTAAAGAATTGGGCACCACTCAATTCATCCAAGAGGTCATCAATGAAAAGAATGGGAAATTTGTCTTTAATGGTGAGTTTGTTGAGGGCGCGGAAGTCAGGACACATGCACTAATAAACTTCTTTCTTAAGGACCATGACCACATAAGAAGAGTAGGGGCTCGTACTAGTAACGATAACACCTGCGTTGAGCAATTCTTGAACAATTTTCTCAATTTCATTTTTTTGGGAAAAGGGATGATGATAGGGATGGATATTGGGAGGAAGGTTGTTGGGGACAAGCGGAATGGAATGATCATGAACACCACAAGATGGATGGAGTCCCTAGGGAGTGGAAAAAACAACTTGATGTTTGGAGAGGATGGATTGGAGGTCCTATGGCACATAGGGTGTCTCAGAGGCTTGAATGGCATGTGGTTGTGCAATAATTCCAAAATGGCCTTTTTTGAGCAGCTTTTCCATGCAATAGGAATTGATGATCTCCGGGGAACCGATTGTGATTCCTTGGAACTTATATTGTTGGCCCTCCTGGTGGAATTGCATGGTTAATTCCTTAAAATCCATTAGAATGGGACCCAAAGTCCTTAGCCATTATGCATCCAACACAATGTCACAACCGCCCATGTCGATAGCAAACATATGAGATTCCATGTGGTATTGACCAATTTGGAGACATATATTTTCACAACGCCCTCCACATTTCATGGACCCACTATTATTAATCATGATTAGAAAATTATTGACGACACATATATAGAAATTAGTTTCTTGGGAAATGCAACGATGAATAAAATTACGGGTGCTTCCACTATCAACAAGAATGATGACCTTCTGATGCTTAATGTAACCAATTAGCTTGAGGGTTTGGGGAGCAGAGTAGCCAATGAGAGAATTTAGGGAAATGACCGGTTCAAATTCAGGAGGGTTGAATGGTGGGTTCATGTCAGTGGGTTCAAGTGACTCAACCACAAGGGGGGCCTCAACATCATCTTTTGAAACATCCTTTGAGATGGCCATAAAAATCTTTTGTTGCTTACACTTGTGACCAGGAAAATATTTGTCATCACAATTATAACAAAGGCCTTTGAGTTGGCGTTTAACCATTTTTGCCTTGGTCAATTTCTGGATCTTTGTGGAGTATAAGGAGGAGTGGGAGTGACTGGTTTAGTGCTAGGAATAAAGGAGGGTTTTCGGGTTTGAGAAGAGACAACCTGGTGTGATTCCTTATCTCTTTTAGTAGCTTCCACCCAACTCTGAGATTGATCCATGAGGATATGGGCTCAAATCTCATCCTTGAGGCCATTGATAAAACATTCTTAGAAAAAAGCATCAAACATGCCCTCTGTATAGAAAGCCAATCGTTCAAAAGCGGTTATAAAGTCTTCCATTGTACTAGATTGTTTCAACTTTGTCAAATGGATTAAATGGTTGGTGTTAATTTCAAAGCGTTCATAAAGCTCTGCCAAAAATTGTGTCCAAGCCACATCCCTTGGCATGCATTTTTTCTCCATTGCCACCATTTCCAATGTTCTTGATCTAGATGGAGAACACCATATCGGAGTTTGGCCAAATCATCTGTAATGCCATACAAAGAGAAATAATGTTCCATTTGAATTACCCATCCAGTGGGATCCGAGCCATCAAATTTGGTCACATTGACACGTGGAAAGTGTAGGTCACGTTGAAAGTGATGGGTCTAAAACATATGGGAATTAGAGGAAGTTTCACCTTCAGATTGCAAAGGTGGGTCAGAGGAGGGAAGATCTGCAAGGATATGTAGCTTGGCGCAAATCATGGTAGTGAAGAATGCAAACTGGGTATTGAAGGACTCAAGCTGGGTAGTAAGGTCCTTTTTGATGTCATCCATTTTGGAGTCGAAGGAGGAATGCATGTTTTTATTGATAGTGGCAACATTGGCATTGAGCTGTCTCACTTCTTGTTGGGTCTCTATGAAATTAGAATACAAGGAATTGAAGCGAGATTCCAAGTCTTGGCTATGGGTGTGGGCCATGATGAAGAGGGAAAATGAAAAGGGACGGGTGGGACCACACAGAAGATCGGTTATGGGTGAAGTGTATCACGACGATCAGGGTGACGATGGGAATTCAATGGGGCAAGGCCCAAGCAAGGGTGTTGGAAGGGGGTCAAGTCCATGAGAATTTTTTTTGCTAAAAAATGATAGGTATGACTGCGATAAGGGAGAAGAGAGGAATCCAATGGGATAGGTCTCAGATAATGGTGCCAAAAGGATCTCGACTTTTATTTTTATTTTTTACTCATGTGGAGCTATACTCCGATCTGAAGAATACTGCAATGACGAAATGCCCAAATTATTAACAGGAAGAAATGTGTAATAATTTCACAACGCGAATGTAGGATGCACAATTGTGCGGCAATAGATCTTGTCTGTTCTATTTTTGTTTCTTTCCGAAGGGTTCTACAGACAACGGTTTTCCATGTGCTATAACTCTCTTATATACGTGCATGGTCCAACAATAGTACTCATCCCAATATCTCAAGGCACCAACTAAGGAGGTTAGATCGTTCCCTTAGTCGTACTACCTGACTACCTAGGTACTAGAGAGTATCTTCCCGAGTGTTATTCTCGGTAGCACTATAACAGTTAGGCAACCAATCGGTTTATCTATGGAGGGCTTTAGGAGATCTAGGCCGATCCGTATACAAGTGTTGTTTGATGCGCTACCACTCGAAGGGGTACCAACAAGGGTTACAAGGGTGGCCAACATATTCACGCTTAGGTACCACTTGTATTTCCTGCATGTATGACTCCTCGACCGTGGGTTTATGCGCGTAACAACAGATCTTTGCAGCTTTAAGACGTCAAAATACGTCTCTACCCTGAAAAAAAAATTAACCCACAATTTTCTGTCGAGGAAGGTGCTATGATACCACTTGTAGTATTCCATATATAAAATAGAATGTAGAACATAAATATTTTAGCTAGAAATGGTAAAGTAGAAATGATATAATAGCAATGTTCACTTGCTTCTTCGAGGGGGCAACCTCTTGCAAAGAAGAGCTCTATTACAATAACATCTAAGACAAAACTTCTCATACCCTCTATTCCTATTTATACTAAACATGTCTATCCAAAAGAACAATCTAGAGGAAGATCCTTCTAGAAGTGGAAGCTTCTATTAGGTCTTCTTACATTTGACTTATTCTTCCTTATTGCTAGGCCTTATTAATATTGGCCTTTATTACATGGAAATATATTATTCTACCTATGTGAGGGGTTAGAGAGATTAGGTCCCTAATAGGATAGGTAGGGAATATAAGTGCATACACCCCTACCTTAGCTCCACCATAAATTTAAGCATAGAATGATTTTTTGCAAGGTTTTGTTAAGGAAGTACAAGGACATACACCCCTTAGACCAAACCCTAGCTAGGTTACTTGCCTTGGGAAATAAGAGGATTTATATCCTTGAGGACGTAGTAGCTCAAGCTCTTTACTTTATGACCCCATTAACCCTTTAATCAAAGGCACTAGTTGTTGCATTGGAGAAATAAAACATTGCATTGGTAAACGTGAAAAGTTGAAGTTTTGAAGTTCTCTCACTTGGGTATTGTTCTTTGAGCCTTAGGCTATATTTCCTCATTGAGGTGTCCCATTTCACCCACTAAAACTTGTTGCTATAATAAAACTAACCTACACCCATTAGGGTTGCAAAGATCTAACCCTTTAAACCTAGATAA
>ML821041.1:72635-83958 GCA_009831015.1 Picea engelmannii | reverse complement strand
AATGAGTCTCACTAAGGAATATTCCTTCAGTGAATATGAATAGTGCATACACTAGTACAAAATGGATAATTTATGGCTACATGACCAAAAAGGTAAGTCATGACATCTTTTATAAATGAAAATGCTAGCAAATTTGAACAATTGTCTTTTTTAAGTGATGTATCTATAAATTATTATCATAAACTACTAATATAAATTAGGAATAAACGTATATGACTAGTCAATGATCATGGAAATAGAATAGTAGTATTTTTTTTTTATATATAATTGTGTTTTATTGCTCTAGTTATTTTAACATGTTTTATTATGTTAATTGTGATTTTTCATATTGATTTCATCTCTGCAACATGCATGGATGTGCTAGCCATGCTTCACGACACCACACCCAATAACATGTACAATATAATTATTCACATCATGAATTGCAACTCCTATCTAGCATTTCACCCAACTTGATGTCAGCCACGACCAAAAACATATATTGTTTCTCAAATATTTATATTTGATCTAAATTTGAATAGCACGATTTCCATTGGATTAAATTGTTGCAGGGTGTATATTTTGTCTTAAATCAACATCATATTTGCATCTTATAATTCAACATCACCAAATAGAAGAATGACAATACCTCTAACTTGTTTGATGTGGAACAAAAGACCGCGTCGCAAGAACAATTTATACTATGCAACCTTCTAGATTCAAAATACCCATGACTTACATGGAAAAAATACATAACTAGTATGCTTAATAGACTACAGTTAAGTTACAATATTTTATATTATTACATTAATGCATACTTGTTATAAAAAAATACTAATTATAAGTTATATATTAAATATAATATATACTAGATATATTAATTATAATATTGCTCTCAAGAAATTTATCTTATAATCTAGTTATATATTAAATATAATATATACTAGATATATTAATTATAATATTGCTTTCAAGAAATTTATCTTATAATCTTTGTATGATGAATTTCTTAAGCTATTCACATATTTCCAATATACATCACTATCTCATATTTACAGGGAAAGAAACATACTTACATATGGGCTATCAAAAGTTGGAATTGGGTTGAAATGAGGAACTTGGACCTTCTCTATAACTTAGAATGGACTTTTGATTGAATAAAACCATGATCCATTGATTTAACTTTAAAGATATTTTAACCTCTTTTTCAATTTTTGTTGTGAAAATAGTGGACTTTTTCTACACTACAGCTTGAAATTATGAGGTAAAGCTTAGACTATCATTTTTTGTTTTTTTGAAGAGAAAGTAATGATGTAACATCTTTAGTGTAAGTTACGTGTTTTTTTTCGGAGGAGTCAAGGACATAGGAATGTCTAGACATGGGGCTTATTTGTACTATTGAATGCTAGGGGCATCTAATGTTATGTTTTTGTTTATCTTAATAAATATAAATACATGCTTTTTTCTTTGGAAAAAAAAAGATAATATATAATATACTCATGTGATATATATATATATTGTAACATTTAATACATATAAATAAGGGTGTTATGTGTAGAGGGGACTATTTATAATTCTAGAGGAAATCAAATAGTAAATTATGCTTTGAGGTTTGGGAATGTATCTAACAATCTTGCGGAAGGTTACTCCTTATGGTGTGGCTTTATCATTGCCAAGGATGAAGGAATCAAAAGCTTGATAGTGTTTGGAGACTCATAATTCATTGCTAGTTATTAGAGTTGTTAAGGAACACGACAATCCTTAGGGGAGAAAATTAAATTCTCTAGTTCAGAGTATTAGGAGACTTATAACATACTTCAACCAAAATTTCCTTTATCACATCAAAAGGGAACTCAATGTCGAATTTGATTACAGGGCTAAGGTGACAACATCACTAAGACAAGGTTCCTTGTTAAAAAATAGGGTTCCGAGCACCTATCATATACCTTTACCAATAATGACACACAACCCAATTAACATTGATACCACAACACTAGTTGGAGGTCATGCTTAGATGAATGGCATGTGGCCTCCATAGTTCTCATATATGCTTAACCAATTCAGGGACTTGGAAATTAAATGCCCTCGAGTTTGTATACCAGTGGTATATGGGACTTTTCTCCTTTTCTTTTGGTCATCTAGTGGTTCAACCTACATATTGGAGGTGGGAAATAGAGGTAGTGTGCTTGTTCAGGGTTTAGGAGGGGAGGCCCAATGCGGAAGCATCGAAAAATCACAACGAATTCTGAGGGAGGTGGTTTCAGTCTATCCTTTTTCAATGTGGATAATTTCCTTCCACTCAACTAGGCAAACCCTAGTTCCTCGATCTGTATTCTCAATTCCTATTTCCCTAGTGAATTTGCATGTTATATGGAAGAGCAGTGGGCTGAAATATTGGTTGTTTTTCTTAATCTATCATGGGGATGATTCTTGGGTTCATTGTTGGGGGGTAATTGGGTCTAGTTTCAATATCATTGTGAAGGGAATTCCTCTTTATGTCATGGATAACCCAAAAATTAAAGAGGTACGAAGACTTTTTCGCAGGCATGAAGAAGTCACCCAACCAAACAACAAAGATCTTATGCTAATTTCCTCAAAAATTTCAAATATGGAGTAGACCGACACCATGCAAAATTCCAACAACATGACTCTCATTCATGCTACAAAAGAAAATGATTAACTCCCTGGAAGCAGAATGTAATAGGCTACGCACACTAGTTGTGACCTTGCGATTGGAACACTCTCTCTGGCCTCCAAAAACTTAGGTTATTGAAACTCTTGTCCAATTGGAACAAGGGAGGAGGAGATGTTATGTTAGAGCAAATATCCTATGGAGATTGAGGAACAAAGTCCCCCTCACTCAGGAGCAGAGTAGGAAGTTCAAGGAAGTGCCCATCCATAATGTTGTGAATGTTTTTTAGAATTACCTATTTTTTGGGTCAGTTTGTCAAGCAATTTACATTGAAATTACCTGGAACTCATGTCTAGAAACAGATTTAAAGGCTAGTATAATTTGTTTATAAATCAACACTATTATAGAGACTTCTTTGAGTTTGATAAATATATCTATTTCTTTCCTCTATGCAACCCCCTTTCATATGAAAACATATATTTTCTATTCTAGTTAAAAAAATAGTTAATACATATAAAAGTATAGTTAATAGTTAATATATCTATCAGATAACTATATGGTAAAAAAATAATAATAATAAAACAAAAATACAAAAAAAACATGAAATTATATTTTCATTTGTAAGTGACCACTTACGTGAAACCATGAAACCTTAGACCTATGGAACAATTTGGAAGAAAAGTTCAATTTTTGTACCAAATTTAGATATTTCGAGGCTTTGGTGGGAAGGGGTCAATCTGAGAGGCAATGCTTGAGAGTTGCAATTGTGGATTAGGGAGAGAAATTTTAGTTTTCTCCCTAATTTTGGTCGAGGAGAGGGTTTTTAGGGTAATTTTGAGGGATTTTAGTGGGATTTGGGGTAAGTTTAAAGGAGCATTGAAGAAGGCATCTACAGAGAATTTGGAGAAGCCCAATTTTTGCTTCAAAATGTTTTGTTGATTAATCCCATGGGGACTCTTACTCACAAACCTATAATCTATTCCAAGCGCCATATGTGTCAAGATATGAAGATGATTTGAGCTAATCACTAAGCACTCCACTTTTACCAATTGGGATGAATTGCTAGTGAATGAGTCATCTACATATTTTCACAGAACCCATCCAATATGGATTTAACCTCTTGTATCTCTTTTGTCTACTGGGCCCCTTCTACCAACAACAAACAATGAATTCCTTGTATTTTTGGTTTATATCTCCTGAAAGGTAGACCATGTGCATAAATGTCCCACAACCATTTTTTTTATAATTCTGATTACAATCTACCATATTAAAATCCCCTCCATTTTCCCTCTTTGTTACAAGAATCTATTGAAAAATGGTGACAACAACGTTCTAAAGTTATCTTGCTTTCCTTGGGAAAATATCTATAGCCATGCCCATATAATTGAGTGAGCAGAAATATAAACTTGACCACATGACTCATTGTAGCCATTATTATTGGTAATTATGGGGTCTATTCATGTGGGATATATCGCTTAGATTTAAAACAAATAATGGGCTTGTATATCATGGTGGTAATCTTGGTAGGTGGTATTCTATCCTATGATTATTTTAGCGACCCAAGCTTGTTGATTTTGTTTAATGAAATTCTCTAAAACTTTCATGTATACAAGTTCATAGATAAAAAACTTTATGATTGTATATCGTCGATTAAATTTCAGAGCAACTAAGATTAGATTATTGCTCTTTTCACTAAAAGAAACCCATTGTCTCTAATTATTAAGGATTTCAGGTTTTGTGACAATCCATTAATGCTTTTAGTTTATTTCTTTATTATTCAAAACTACTACATCGCTTGCAAACTTTTGTTGGTTGTAAGATAAAATTTCTACCATGAACAACAATAGTGGACAATTTCCATAGAATTCTTTTGTTTCACAAACAAGGGATCCTAGTTTTTTTAAGAAAAGGGGATGGTGACAACAAATACTATTTACAATACTCCTAGGAGGTTACATTGGTTTCACCTAACCTTTTTTAAGAAAAGGGATTGGTGACAACAAATATTATTTACAGTACTCCTAGGAGGTTACATTGGTTTCACCTAACTTTTACTTCTGCATTTTCATTTTTATATAATTAACATCACACACACATGTTATGTTTATCTATATATGTGTTGATTTTAGTCCAATACTCTCTAATCTTTCTGGTTTTTGTTCAATTTTCTATTGAAACTTTTATAACTCCTCTATACTTTATAGAATCAATTTGATATATATAAAAAAAAAAACTTAGTTCAACCCATGGCCCCAAAATAGGTAACATTTCTCACTCTTATTACAGTTCTCTCATCAACAAAGATGAAATAAAATAGACAAAAATATATCAATCATTATGTTGCCTATTACAGAGAAGATTAGACAATGTAATCTTAGATATGAGGTTGTCGTTACTTTAATATATGGGCATCCAACCAAAGGTTGTTTTTTCATAAAAAGTATGACAAAGCTAAAGTAAAAGTAATAAGAAATGGTATTTTAAGTGGTGTGTTATATCCACCATTGTTTTCTTTTCCAACAAATACTAAATTATATTATTGTTTAATATTCAAATTGGTTGGACACGTGGCAAAAACTAGAAGAAAACCCAAAATTTCAATCTTCTGTCTTGTTCTTGCCACTTGTTAAAGTTTATAATTGCTCTTGCATCAATTGTTTAAGAAAAGTAGTTGTTTAAGTTTCGATCCAAATTCATTGAACAAATGGATAACATCATTCATACCCATAGGAAAGTGACACATTCAAAGAATAATTGATGATTATCAAACAAATGGATAGCATCATTCATACCCATAGGAAAGTGACACATTCAAAGAATAATTGATGATTATCACAAGAAAAAGAAAGTAAGGGTTTACATCACCAATTTATATTAATATATATTAAGGCCATTTTGAATTACCTCTACCTAAAGAATAATTAATGTGTAATATCCCTGAATGAATATATTAAGAGAAAAAATCTTGTATTTGGTGATGGGGTGTATTGAGAACTGTTTGACCAAATGAAGGCTATTTAACAATCGTGCTCATCACATTGTTCAAAAATACAGTGTAAATCCTCTTCAAAACCATATATTCTTTGTTTACTAAATTCATTGTGGGTATGAGTCCAACTCATTCGACCTCATTGGTCCTTCACGCCTTGCATGTTTCTATTCACTAGACAAGAGATTAGGCTATTATGAGATGCACCTTCCACCTATGCAGGGTCAACTTGGATGTGAAGGACAAATCATTATGTGCATAGGTCCAAACCAAGGCTTGAAATGCAACTTGTGTCATCCACCAATGAAGCATGCTTTACTTAACATGAATACCTCCCAAAATTAATACACGACTTTCATTGGTTGTATCCATTTTCATAAATAATCCCTATACACTATCTATTTGTTGCATGCTCCATTATGGAGTCTAGAAATGATCCAAAATATACCCCTATAACCTACCACCTAGTGTTCCATATATTGTTGTCCAAGAAAATTCATGGCTAATATTTGTTGTTGTTAATAGTGTTGTTACAAATTGAAAGATTTCTACTACAAGAATTCCATCCATCTTGTTGGAAATCGACTAGTGGGACAATACCATACTCATCCAAAGGATGACACTTATGGCAGTTCCCTCCATCATATATAAATATGTATTATTTTAAAGAATATACATGGGTCGACTCCCAGTAAAATGATTTATGCAAAGGTCATCCCTAGATGTCAACAAGCATAGGTCGACTTATCATTACTCATAACTTTCTCACACACATGGGCTTAGCCTTAATGTTTTATAACTCTCACACTTCTTTTCTATTTGTAGTCCTCTTAACAACCCTCAAAATGCTCCCTTTTTGTCGTCGATACGTGTTGTTATATGCCATAATTTCTATCATTTCCACATGAATAGATCTAATGATATATACATGAGTGATTATTATTATAATAGATATATGATTGTTGTTTAACTTGTTACAGTTATGACTGTGTTCCGTTGATTGCAAATTGCTTAAAGCACTGCCCACCACAATGATCACACATTGCATATGTTATCAATGGGTGTCGTTAACAATTAGAACGCCTCTCAATGTGATCTATCACCAATACACAACTATGTAATTCATCAATCTGAGTAGCACACAATCTATATGAAACCTAGTAAGTAACTCCAGCATTCTCCTATATGTATTTACATTTGCAACTAATAATATCTACCACATTTTGATCATTACAAGATCGTAGTCCATTTACACATTCAAATGACAAAATAACAACGAACTTTCTTACTCTTTCGAATGACCAACCATCTTCTGGTTACCTCTTCAATAAATGGAAAGCATATGGGGTCTCTTCTTAGGGAAATTTGAGCACACGTAATTGCCACATGAACTACTCGCTTTAATTCTTCTTCATTGTATTTTCCATGGAACTTTGGTTCAACCAGTTGATCATATTTTCCTTTGGGCATATGGAACAATATCACTTTGGGCTCTGATTCAGGGGTAATTGTTAGTGGCACGTGAAATCAAAATTTCAAATAGCTTCCATTGTGATAAATCTGTGGTAAGAATTCAAAAATTTGGCAAAAAACAAAATCATAAATTTGTGCATAAAGTTGAACAATGCCATTCAAAGGAATTTTAATGATGTGTAAACCGCTTATGAAAGCCCCAAATATAGTAAAATAATTAAATTAAATGCATTTGTGGGAAGAGAAGCACTACACAAGAAACATTAAAACACTAATATGGTCCCTATCAATATTAGATGGACTACAATAATGTGCAACAAGGCTGAATTTCCTAAAAGTTTTGCCCATCTAGTCACATATTTCCTTTCTCAGATTCAAGTTATATTACTGTAATATACATTTTCATCAATCACGAGTTTGTTGAGGTCCAAACGTACCCTACAAAAAACCCAACATTGGGGAAAAATTGAATATAATAAATGTTTTTGTACCATGCACAAGCTTGGAAGGATTTTGTATACAGTCATTAGTCACATGGAGTTCAAGTGCCCTTCTTTGATTCAAAGGCATTCAATTTTGACTCATTTGTAAGATGAACAGACATAACTGAAAAACACTAGGAAGAAACTTCTGCAACACTCATGAAATTTCCACATTCGTAGCGAGACTGTGAAATTTGAGCTAGATTCCTTGAAACAAGTCAATTTAAGTGACTTGCATGATGAACCAGAGAAAAAAGATATGTGTCGCGTGTAAAAGGGCCAAAACCCATCTAACAACAACATTCCCCAAGCATGAAGTTTATAAAATTTAATGTGCATTTCCAGCCAAAACGTCTCACTAAGAAGTGTGCTTCCATGTAACTATAAATAACCATAATATGTTGATTTATGTATGTGCTTGCAAAGATAAACACATCCTTTCCTTGATCTAGTTACTTACAGATCTATTTGTACTTGGGAATAATATACCTTTGTAGTTACTCTTGAATCTAATTGTACTTGTAAATAATACCTCTACAAATTTATTTATTGCTGAAAATGCCACAGAAGACCCCATCTCCTAAGGGTATAAAATGATTGGAGACCCCCTCTAACTTCATGACACCAAATACAAACACTAAATGAAAGTTACAGCCACAAATATTAAATCATAAGAACCCAACAAAAACTTTTTATTAAGCATCCACATTTAAAAGGACAGAAACAAGAGAACTTGGAATTTAAGTTGACAAACTAGCACTAAAGGTAATTAACATATATCCTATTTTTCAAGAGTCCAATCGAAAGACTAATGTTAACAAGTGCTGCAGGGAAGCTTAGTCTCTGACAATAATGAATTAGGTTGTTGTGTAGGTTTTGTAGAAATTAAATAAGATAATTAAAATTAAAATTAAAAGTAATACTTTTATTTTTTGTTTTTTCATATTTTGATTATTTGAAAAAGATTTAGTATTGATGAATAAGTGCAAGTTTTAATTTTTTTATAACAAATAGTTATTTCATATTTTTTTCTCTAAATTAATTATTTAATATTAAAACCATAACCAATTGCAATTGTCATTAAACTATACTCAATGCGTGCATAAATTATTGTTTTTAAGAAAACTTTTCACATATTTATAACTAAATTCTATATCATTTGAATCATCAGAATGAGATGACGGTGATTGTGTTAGATTTAATACAGTCGTATGACATTTAGATATGTATCACACAAAATACATGAAAATAAAATTCTTTCGTATGGCTAACGATATTCTATATATTCTACTACATTTACTTATTTTGCCCACATGATTTCTCATTCAAATTGCAAGAAAAATGTATATGAATATGAATGAATCATCAAACTGATCATTAAAGCATTTTATAAAATATGGTTTTTTAAACTCCTATGGTAGGAGAACATTTATCGTACAACACATAATGCCATCTCTCTGAAGCAAATAGATGGAGAACATTGACGGTACAACACATAATGACATCTCTATGAAGGAGATAGATGGATCAATATGATGTAAAGACAAGTCGTGGTGATTAGTTATTGGATACTTCCGCGTTCATCACATCATTGTTATCCTTCACATACAATAATGCAACATTAGGTTGAAAGGAAATGAAAGCAATTGAAGGAAAAAATTATGGTATTTATTTTGTTGGTTAACTCAATACACACATAAATAAAAGCTTTGACTAATTTACAATAACTATATACAGCCTTGGAATCTTGTCAATGACAAGTTCCTTGCCTTTAACTTAGTGTTTATCTAAATAGAGGCTCTTGAAATTTTATTTGCTTCAGGGGATTCTAAAATTCCTTGATTTGTTTTCTGTGTAGGCCTTTGACAAGACATGTTTCTTTTCAAGTTGGATTTAGCTACTGTGTTTTGAAAATAATACATTTCGCAAATCTGGTAAAATAAATTGCATGCTTCCCATAAATTATTTTGGGGGAGGTTTTCACTTGTGATTTGGAGATGTTGAAATTCCAAGGGCATGGTGGTATTATGTAAAAATCATGACATGAGTAGAAGTATGAAAGAAACCATAATTTCAGTAGAAATGGTAGTAGAAATTCTTATAAAGATAGCATTTATAAATGCATATTTGTATTAATTTAGGTTGTGATGTAGGGTGGATTTAGCACAACCATTACAAGTTCAATTCTCGAAGATCTGTGTTGAGCTGCAATTTTTAGGTTCAAACTAGTTTTTTCAAATGCAACAACTCTACTGCTATTTTTGGCACATATAATTGTCGGTAACATTGCTAAAAAATTGGAAGCTAAATACAATGTCATGTAAATAAGATGGAAACTAATATAACACGTGATCAGGATAAGACCGAGTAGAAGATGAATTTGTGTTTGTAAAATTCCACAACCCTTTTTTTTATACACTATGCAAGATAATGCAAATGTATGTGATTCATAGTAGAAACTATAAACAATGCAACAAATATAAAAAACACTAAGATTGGTGTCTAGGGAAACATTTGTGTGACTTTCCATTGAATCCATCTCTAGACCGGGGAGGGAAAATAACTAGAGAGACTTAGTTGGGGGAGTAATAACAACAATTTGTTATGTGGGTTAATGTATATTATTTGGAACATGATAGAGTTAAATACAATAAAAAAAGCACAAAGGGAAGTTGCATATTTCGATGTGTTAATAAAAAAAAAGAATGCTAAGGCCTGTCTAATACTTAGTGGAAATCAAAATTATTAGAAAATAACAAAACCACATAGTACCTAATAACTATTAAATAACTATGTTGACATGATTAAAGTGTCTATGTCTTCACTGCGTTCTGCCTATCCATGAGTGTACATGTTTTCCAGACCATTTTCCAACAATAATTTGATATCATAGTTCACATCATACATAATACCTGGAGCGAGAGAATGAAACAATCAATTCATTATTAAGGGTGACCATGTGGGTGTTGTACTAACCTTTCAGAAAACACACATTTTAAATAGGGAAATATACATAATAATTATTGTCTTATAAACATTTCAGTATCTAAGCATTTAGATCTTATACGACATGTAATGATAGAGACAGTAAAAAAATCAATATGCATATTTAACCATAGCAACATATTGGTAATGGTTAAGACAGTAAAATAAACTTTATATATGTAAGCCTTGATCATTGACAACCACCAAGTGTTTGGAAAAATTCTTTTTTTTAAGTCAAACTTCAATCGTGACATGGTATAGAATTTTTAAAAGCCAAAAACAAATCTAATAACGATGGAGATACTGGAGAATAAACATTACAAAGTTTGCATTTTACATCTATCTTTTATCTTAAATGCAAATAACAAATTTATTAATAATGGAGACAATAGAGCAGTTTGGTGCCAACAAACACTCTAAACTTCACATCCTACATCTCTATTTTCTAATGGAAATTTATTTGTACTAAAATGTGATTAGGTCGATTTCAAAATGTGTAGATGAGATAAAAAGAACTTGATCATAAAAGAACTTTAACTATTCTTGGAGTTGTGTCTTTGTGTTGCACTACATATGCTGAAAATAGGAGCTAGGCTTGCAATGAATGTACATATCTCACAAATATGTATGCGACCATACTTAATCAACTTCAAAATTTTGTGATTTTTCACTTGTGAATTTTACCATTTTATTACTTTTGTTTTTTAATTTATGTTTTCTTTTTTTCATTTTTTATTATATTTATACTTTTCTAGCTGAAATTATTGTTTCGTATTTGTTTAC
>ML821041.1:48852-59267 GCA_009831015.1 Picea engelmannii | reverse complement strand
CATTGAGAATAGATTAATATTTATTGTCCAACTATTATTAAGGGATAATAATAGTCGACATACATCTATACATAGAATTCGCTCACCATCTATAAATAGAATTTGCTCATCATCTAAAAATAGACTTCCACCTAAAAATAGCCTGAGGCTCCATCCTAGTGTAGGTGCATAATTTTCACTAAGATCTTCTTGTTGAATCTCAACACTCCCTCTCAACAAGAAAGGGATTATCCTTCACCTCGATCATGTCTCTATGGTATTCGAATTTTCTTCTAGTGAGCGCCTTTGTCAGAATGTCTGCATCTTGATCTTCCATAGGAATGTACTAAAGCAACATGATCTTCCGCTACACACAATCTCTGATATGATGATATCGGATATCTATATGCTTAGATCTATCATGAAACACAAGATTAATCGAGAGTTTAATGCAACTCTGATTATCACAATGAATCACTGTCGGATCTAAATGAGAACCAAACAAACCAACCAAGATCTTTCTCATCTAGATAGCCTCACATGCAGTTTGACTAGCTACCATGTATTCCGCTTTTGCTGAATTGAGTGCCATAGATCTCTGTTTCCTATTGTACCAAGAAACAACTGTAGATCTATTACTAAAGATCCCCCCTGACGTGCTCTTTATGTCCCTTGGGTTGCCCGCCCAATCTACATCTGTGAAGCCATGCAACTTCACCTCATTCATCTGTTTGTACCATAAGCCATACTTAGATTTGCCCCTCAGGTATCTCAGGACATGCTTACCCGCCTTCCAAAAGAGCTTGGTAGGCTTAACCATCGCTTGACTCAGCTGGTAAACCGCATAGCAAATGTTCGGTCTCATGTTCACTAGATACATTAGCGAACCCACTAACCGTCGATAGACAGTAGCATCCACTACCTCTCCAGAAGTAGCATCCTCTTTCCTCCAGTTTCCTGGAAGAGGAATATCCATGGGTTTGTAGCCTTCCATGTGAAACTTACCCAGTATATCCCTTTCATACTTGCCTTGAGACACAAAAAGTTCACCATCTCGCTGCCATATTTCCAATCCAAGGAAATAATGAAGGAGGCCCATATCTTTCATCTCAAAATCCTTTGCAAGATCCTCCTTGCATGAGTGTATCAGATTCTCATCACCAGTCAGTATTAAATCATCAACATAAAGAACAATGATTAAAAGCTTACCCTTGTAGATCCATCTCGAACCTACCACTGATTTGTCAACCGGTCTTGGGACAATTTCCCATGCACTATTTTTGACAATGGAGTCATACTCCTCCACCATTTCATCTACCCATGTGGGATCCTGCACTGCTTCTTGAAAGGAAGATGGTTCAGTCACAATACATTTGCTCATGAGAGCCATGTATCCAGTAAATCGATCAGGAGATTATCTTTGTCTGCGCTGTGAAGTAGGGGCTCCTACATTCTTTGTAACATCTAGTCTCAACCTATCATCTTTCATTGTGCGTTTTCTGTCATTTCTGATGGATGGATCTGCATGAGTGGCTTCCTCCACTCCATGAACCTCCTCATGTGGCTGATCCACATCTTGAGACTCATCTTTGGGAACCAACAGTTCGTCCTCTGCATGCAAGTCCAACTCCCTCTCAAGGGACAACCGCATGGATTTCCCCTCATCAAATTTTATATCCGGTCGCATAACAATCATCTTACTATTAGGCAAATACACACGATAATTATGGGGTGTTTTGTGTACCCCACAAATATCCCAATTTCAGCAGTCGGTTCCAGCTTCTTCCTAGCGTCCTTGGTCACATGCACATAAACAGATGAGCCAAAAATATTAAAGTGTGAAACATCAGGTTTCTTACCAGTGAAAGCTTCTTCAACTGTACTCATGGCAAGTACTCTATGAGGATAACAGTTTTGCACATAAACCGTAGTATCGCATGCTTCCACCCATAAATGCATTGGTAGGCCCTGATCATTCAACATCGCTCGTGCTACACCCACGATCGTTCTATTCTTCATCTCCGCGACCCCATTTTGCTGTGAGTTATGAGGCGCTATGAGTTCTCTTCGAATTCCTTCTTTGCTGCAGAAGTATTTGAATTCGTTAGAGATGTATTCTCCACCATTATCGCTCCTCAGAGTCTTCACTTGCTTCCCTGACTCTTTCTCCACCAATGCTTTAAACTCACAAAACTTTGAGAATGTTTGATCCTTCTTCTGCATGAAGAAGATCCAACATTTACGAGAAAACTCATCAACAAAAATAACATAATACTTATGTTTTGTTGTTGAAGCAATCGAGAATGGTCCACACACGTCTGTGTGAACTCTCTCCAAGATCACTGAAGCACAGTTCTCATTTTCATGAAAGGTGGAATTTACATACTTCCCCATGGTGCAACCCTTGCACTGATCTAACTGAGCAAGTGTTCCCATTGGAAGTCCAATAGATACTTGTTGCATGATTTTCAAGGCTCCATGATGAAGATGGCCCAATCGCCTGTGCCATAATTCGCCCTCATCCTGGCTCACCACTTTTTATGCCTTGCCCATCATGGCAGTGCAACCATCTACCTCCAGCTTGTAGATATTCTTAACTCGAATCCCTATATTATTGACTTGACTCGTTGTTTTATGTCGTAGGAAATATTTTCCATCGTTGAAAACAACATCATAGCCTCTGTCCTCCAACATTACGACTGAGACCAAGTTTTTCTTCAGACCTGGAACATGCATAACATCTTTCAATTGAAATGGTTTACCTGACTCCCTCTAAAAGGTAATGGTACCAATTCCAGTCACACTATATAGTCCATCGTCGCCCATCTCTATATGCACTTTGAGATCTTTCTCCTCCAAGTCGTAGAAATGCTTCGTATCTCCCGTCATGTGGAAGGAAGCACCACTATCCAAATACCACACCGATCCAAATGCACTTGACGCCATGCATGATATCAAGGAGAATTCAAGTTCAAATTACGAGGCAAGGGCCTCACCAGCTGCAACTCCAACAACCTTCTTCTTCTTCTTCTTCTGCGGACAATTAGTAGCGAGATGCCCATGTTCGTGACAGTGAAAACACTTCACTTTGGACAAGTCCAACTTCTTGACTTTAGACTCGGATTTTGAATGGAATTTCTTCCCCTTCCCTTTCCTTGCCTTGGCATCCAAAGCACAATCCTCTTCATCATCATGCTTTGATGAAGATCCATCTCTGGTGTTCCGCCTAAACTCGTCCTGCACCAAATCCGACCATAGTCGTTCCCAATCTGGCAATTTTTCCCTTCCATTGACAGAGTCTTGATAACTGTTACAACTCTTGGGAAGTCCTAGGAGATCCAAGCTCACCAAATCATCATCAACGAGTGTTATTCCCACACTCCCCAGCTCGTCCCGACATTGGACAAATTTTGTGAGATATTTTGGAATGGAGTCGCCTTTTTCCATCTTGATCTTCCTAAGTTTATATTTGAGCACCAATTTCCTATGGTCGTTGTTGTTTTGGAATAGATCCGTCAAAACCTTCCACATTGCATATGGTGTGGATTTCCCATGGAGGTTTGAGACAATGTGGTCTCGTACTCCCTCCAACAGGATTCTCCTCGCCTTTGCCACTTTCTTTTGCCATGCATCAAGATTTGCAGCGTCAGCAACATCTAGCTTAGGAACATATTTGTCAATGAATTCCTTCAAGCCATTGTCTTCGAGTACTGCCTCCATCCCATCCTTCCAAGAAATGTAGTTCGAGCTGCCCTCGAGTGCATACTCTAACCTCAAGCCATTGAAATCCATTTCGATCTCTAATCAGTTGTAGCACCAAGAAAGTCTTTCTGCAAATTCGAATTCTATTCAGTCACAAACTCAACTTCTGCTTTACTTCTACAATTTCCTGTGCTCTGATACCATGTAGAAATTTCAATACAAATTATGAATTGCCTGGATTCTCCCGATCTAACAATTATATGCCACTGTTAAATACATAATCACTTCTACAAAAATTCTTGCGGAATTTAAAACACGATCGCCAATTGCAATATCAAGAAGAAAGATCAATCACACATAACACATATGTTTTTACCAGGAAAACATAAAGCTAAAAACCACACTATCATATATTATGTATATATCATGGATCATGAAACAATCTCATACAAAACTCTAATCCAAGAGCTCTCAGCACAATATACAATTGTCTCACACTGTCATACAAAAATTGACAAATTCATGTGCCAATTTACTACCTCCAGATAACCTGCCTCCTTTGCATAATCCCTGCTGATGGAAAACCCTGCAATGAATGAATTCCTCTTACCTAGGCTGTGCAATCCTCATGGGAACATCCAATGTGTGTGTGGTTTCATGAGTGCACCCACTAAAGTCACAACTGATAGTCAAACTGTCCCTTTCACTTGTTATCTCAACTAGGTCTCCACTGGATCTGACATGCATGTAGTTAACAGTGGTAAATCTTCAGTTGCATGTGAGATCATTGATTGTGAATTAATTAATAATTAATTCACTGATCTCTCACTAGTTTGTGTTTAGTTACAACTAGTCCAACTGAGCTTAACTCACTTAGCTGAGTTAAACTACTTTACAACTCACATAACTACACATCCAACTCTGTTACAACTTTGAATCACTCAGTTACAACTAATTCGACTTGCATGTCCCACCAACCAACCTTTGAACTTGAATTTCCTATAGTTAACTGATTTTCCACTTCAGTTAACTATTTCCAAGTGCCCATTGAGAATAGATTAATATTTATTGGTCAACTATTATTAAGGGATAATAATAGTCGACATACATCTATAAATAGAATTCGCTCACAATCTATAAATAGACATCATCTATAAATAGAATTTGCTCATCATCTAAAAATAAACTTCCACCTAAAAATACCCTGAGGGTCCATCCTAGTGTACGTGCATAATTTTCACTAGGATCTTCTTGTTGAATCTCAACATAAGGTCCATACCAAAGTGGGCAAAGCTTCCGATGGGGCCCTGTAAGACACTCCTTCTACAATTGTAACTAGACCTTATCTCCAACCTGAAACTGGTGCGGTACACTGTGTTGATGATGGCGCTACTTGTACTTGGCTTTGACTTTCTACAAAATCTCATGGACCTGTTGGTGGATGTGTTGAATCCGCTCAATGAATCTGGTGTATTTCTTGGTCTCTGACTGAACATGGGAGGATTCTATCTACGTGGTGGCCAAAGGTAGTGCAACATCAATGGGACCCAAGGGTTGGAATCCTAGTCCCACCTGAAATGGCATATGGTCGGTGTAGCTATGGAGAGCCATGTTATAACTATGTTGAACATAGGGGAGACTCTCATCCCATGTACATGGATACTTAAAGTTGTACATGCGTAGGATGTGCACAATCATCTGATTGACGACCTCTGTTTGGTCTTCTGTTTGGGGGTGGAAAGTAGTGGATTTAGTGAGCTTGGTGTCCAACAGTGACCAGAGACTCGACCAAAATGTGTTGAGGAAACTGTTGTCCCGGTCGGAGAAGATGGTATGTGGTATCCTAAAATGGACCCACACTCGTTCGAAGAATATCTTGGTAGTATATGTCGTTGTGATGTTCTTCTTGTCGGCTGTGAGGATGACCATCTTCTAAAACTGATCAATGACCACAAATACATAATCATTGCCTTGCTTGGTGGACGGAAGGACAAACATGTAATCCATCGAGATGGATTCCCAAGGCTTCTCAGGGGTAGGAAGATGGGTGTATAATCCTTTATTCTTGATGGTTGGCTTGGCAATGGCACATGTAGTGCAAGATCCGATATACTTTCTCATGTCCTGTCGAAGTTCTGGCCAATAAAAATGTTTTTGGAGAACGACCACAGTTTTCTCCACGCAAAAATTTCATGCCATGCGACTGTGGTGGGCTTCCCAAATGATCTTTGCACGCTCGCTTGAAGGAACACATAGATGGCCCAAATGGTATAACAACATGTCCTGAATGTGAAAGTTGGTGATAGTTTCACCTGTACCTAAGAGATGATAGGTGGTGGCGAAGTTTGAATTATGTTGATAAAGTTGGGGCCACTCAGATGACTCATGTCCATAGGAATGGAGCACAATGATGAGTGTAGCCATGGGAGGTCGACTATGGTAGTCACTGACATGATTTGTGCTCCCTGTCTTATACTTGATGTTGAGATGGAACTACTCTAGGTAGGTGGACCACTTCTGATGGAGGTCATTCTGTAACTTCCCCTATGTTTGTATGAACTACAGAGGTTTGTGATCAGTTTGTATGATCGTCTCCTTTCCCAGAATGTAATGTTTCCATTGACGAAAGGCTTGTACAATGGAATACATTTCCTTGTCATACGTGGGGTATTTTCAGACAGTATCTGAGAGTGTCTCACTATGGTATGCCACTGAATGACCATGTTGAGTGAGAACTGCACCTACAACATAGTCAGATGCATCAGTCTCAATCTCGAACGATTGTTGTACATCGGGCAAGGAGAGTATTGTAGCTGAGCACAAGTTGTGCTTTAGATCATCAAATGCTCATTGTTGTTCCTTCCCCCACACAAAATTTTCCCTTCCACCGCCCTTGGTCACATGGCTGAGGGCCCATGCAATATGGGAGAATCCCAACACTAACTGTCTGTAGAAGTTGACCTGTCCCAAGAAGCTTCGAAGCTCGGTTAGTGTTGGTGGGTCTGGACAGTCATGGATGAATTGGATATTAGCGGGATCAACATGTACCCCATGCTCATAAAAAATGTAGCCCAAGTATTTGACCATGTTCATGCCAAAGGAACATTTTTCCAAGTTGGCATATAGCTTGTGTTGTCGCAGAGTGCTCAAAAACTGTTGAATATGCTGCATGTGATGCTCCCAAGTTCTGCTAAAGATGAGGATGTCATCCAAATATACCACCACAAAAGAGTTGGTGAAGGGTCTTAATACATCATCCATCAACCTCATGAAAGTGGCTAGTGCATTTTTTAGGCCAAAGGGCATGACCAACCATTCGAAGAGACCTTCCTTAGATTTGAAAGTTTTCTTCCAGACATTAGTTGGTTCGATAGGAACCTAGTGGTAGCTAGACTTTAGGTCAATCTTGCTGAAGAGATTTCCCCCTTGAGTTCGTCAAGAAGGTCATCAATATTCAGAATTGGGTACTAGTTTATGAATGTGATTTTGTTTAGTGCTCTGTAATCAATGTAGAGTCACCAGGTCTCGTCCTTCTTCTACATCGGTACAATCGAGCTTCCGCAAGGGGAGGAGTTGGGTCTTATGTGCTCTTTTTGAAGAAGCTCCTGGATTTAATGCTTGATTTCTTCATTTTCCATTAGCGAGCGATGATAGACTGGTCCATTTGGCAGAGGTGCATCGGGGGTTAGATCAATTGGATGCTTGACTTAATAGTGCATCGGTACCCTGGTGGGTGAGGAGAATATGTCTCTGTAGTCTTCCACGATCCCGTTCACTTGCTTCTGTTGCAATGAGAGGCTCTGTGTAGAGGCCATAGATTTGGCAGTGACCTTCTTCTTAATCTGAGCATGGATCACAAAGACGATGAACTTCCCGGTATGTGAAATGACCTTACTGCATTGCTTAGCAGAGATTAAAGAAATAACGGTACTCGGCGCTACCTCTGGTATCCTGTACAATTGTCTACCCAAAGTAATAATAACATTGCAGAGTCTAGACTAATACAAAACATGACACTTCCATAAATATGGTTGTCCTAAAATAACATCACAAACTTCAAGGGAGTAATATCACACAATACCTCATCTTTGAAAGGCTTGATGTCATAGGGAAGAAGACATTGTTGGATGACAGAAAGATCTCTTCCTTAGTGAAGCCAGTCGATGGTGTGGGTTGCAGGTGCGGTGTCATCGCCAAGTCCAGCCTTTTGACGACCTCTGCTGAGATCAATTTCTTCTGACAGCCGCTATCGATAATGAATTGAAGCGGAGCCTCCTTTACCCACATATGTGAGTGAAAGAGGCGTTACCCTTCCTCTGGTTCTTCTGGTTCGCTTGGCTGAAATTTGATGGTAGCGATAGTGGCACTAGGTTCATCATCAATAATCTGCTTCCCTACTTCTGTATTTGATTTTGAATCAGAATCGACCTTTGACTTGGAAGCCTTCAGCTCGGCCACGAGTGACTGCTTCGAGTGACATTATTTAGTGTTGTCCCAAGAGATTTTATGGTATTCACACCATTTTCGCATGTCCTTCTTCATCTTCACATTGCCCTTTTTGTGTTGCAACTTGGACTAGTTGTCCTGAGAGTGGCCATCTTTTCTTTGTCCCTTACTTTGTGGGTTGGGGTTGCCTTTTCCCAACTTCAGCTTTGAGGAGTTTGTAGATCAAAACTCTTGCCTTTTCTGCTTAATTTTTTGCTCGACCTTGACAACATATCTATAAGACGTACCCAATGAGGCGATGTCCATAAACTCCATTTCTGTTTGAATGTATCTATGCAAACAACTGTGGTATTTGAGCACCAGATGTCACTCAAAGTCTTTGATACCCAACTTGGTGCACATGGTATGGAAAATGTTGGTGAAATCTGGTACTAGCTGATCCCTTTATTGACGCAGCCTGGTCCATCTAGTGTACTGGTCCTCGTAGCTTCCAACAGGGTAGTATTGTTATTTAATGACATACCGGAAGGAATCCCATGTAAAGGCAACCACAAATATTGTAGATTCCTCTATGGCCCTTTGCTCGGATTAAGTATCCCACCAGTCCTTAACATGGGGGACGATCTTGAGGTGTGCAAAATTAATATTTTCCCTATAGGAAAAATTGTGGACTGAAAAATACCCTTCGATCAGATTCAACCATTTATCTAGAGCATCCGCATCTATCAGTCCTTCAATAAATGGAATATCAAAATTTACCTATACCTTGAAGGGGGAGTTGCATGGCCACTTGATGAACATGCTTCTCCTGTGGGAAACTACCGAAGGATCTGTGCAAAGTTGTCCATAATTTCGTTCCTTTATCGCACAAGGGATTCCTCAAGCAACATTTTAAAAGGATCTCCTGCTCCATCATCTTTCTTTTCATCTCCCGTGGTTTTTTTTCGGGCTTGGCGTGACCGATCTTGCAACAACTCGATTGGTTCGAGTCCCAACTTCTTGTACCCAGATCTTGTCGGGGACATGCACGAAGAAAAATAAATGAAGAGAAGACTGCTCTTATAACACTCATCCAGATTTATTAGCGGAACAAATTGACTAATAGACTGAATACAATAAACATAGAGATACAAAGAACAACACAAATATCTAGTGAACAATATCATCTATTAAATAAATTAAATAGGATGAAATAGTAAAACTGCAGAACTTAAAGACTTGCTCAAATGGTGGTAGTTATCTCTGAGAAGAGATGTGGCTGCTACGCGCATCCCTCTGAGCGGAATGATTACAATGAGGCTCCAAAGGCCTTTTTAACATTATTCATGAATGTCAAAACCCTAGACCTCAAAAAACCTAACCCTAGGAGCTGAAACGCCAAAAGTTATGTGGGCCCCTATGGGTAAGTTGGTACCTCAACTTCTCGGGGTTGTAACTTTTGCATACGACCTATGTTTTAGGTGCGTGATAGCCTGTTGGAAAGGTCTTTTCAAGAACTACACATTACACTATCAAACTCTGACTCATTCTACAGTTTGACTGTGGCAAGCCAAAAAACACTGTTTAGGGCCCTAAAATGGCCCGGGAACTACATCAAGATGTGTTGACATGAAAACATACAAATTAAGCCAGTTGGATTAAGTGGGAGGCCACAAGTATCCACCTGGAATATGTGTAGGGATTCAGACAACCCTAGAAGTGTAGAACCCACAATAACAAAGAAGTACAAAAGAACGTGTTTAACTAAAAACTGTCAAGAGGAGACATTTGGAATAGGTGGGTGGCCACCAATATCCACCTGGGTCAATTATGCGTCTGGCCTCCCCATGGAACTTCCTCTAGGAATGAATGTGGAGATTTAGATTCAACCTCTTCTCCAACACAACAACCCCCTTAGTGGGACTTGAACTTCCCTTCTCCAGGTTCTGGTCATCGGTTTTTAATTCAGAATAGTCCTATGTTTCTAGTTTATGAACTTTTTTGTATCTGTATCGTAGGGTGATCCATGACCCTAGAGGAAACAAAGAATCAACCTACCAATGGAGAATTGGGATAGCCTTAAATGAGCAAGCCAAAGCCTATCCGCTCCTACAAGGGTTATCATTAGCGAACAAACAAGGCATTCATTGTCTCATGGTTATCAGGGACTCCAAAATTAAAAATCAGACATGCACATTATCAGACCCTCCCCAAATATACATAACTCAAATCCATCTTTCTAAGAATTCAACAAGAAATTAAGGCCTTCAACAATATTGATTTGTCAATTTTCACTTACACCTCTATGT
>ML821041.1:17989-29327 GCA_009831015.1 Picea engelmannii | reverse complement strand
GTATTATGATGTTTATACTTCATATAGGAAGCAAGAGAGATCAAGCTATCGTACATCATTTAGTGCTATAACTTCAACAAGGTTGGGAATTGGAGCTATTGTTGATCCTAATAAAGTGAGCCAAGATCAACTAGTATAGGAGGGTTGGGCATCATACATACTTTTGATGTTGGCCATATGTTTGGAATGATGTCTATAGTTCTTGTTTATATTATTGAGGTTATACACAACTGCCACATTTTTTTACCTTTTCTCATGTTTAAAAATGAGTGGTATGTGTTTTGGGATTGGCATGTCATTTGAAATAGTTAGATCTTTAAATACTTTGCATGATATCTTGGGGATGATGAGGCATACATGACTCTTTCAATAAACATAGTTGTAATTTGAAAATAACTTTGTCGTGACATTTTAATGGCCACATATGTAGTTCCAATCGGAGTTTGGTGTGCTCGACAGGCTGGTCTGTACTGGAGGTACACATATCTGCGAGATTTTGAAGAAACATAGTGAAGTTATGGAAGAATGTGGGAAAAAGAATTTTGTGGCCAACATCATGCCTCTTTTCGTTGTCCAAAACACATACTGCTTGAGTCCTCGTAGAAACACAGAGAGGTTAGCCATGCTCAGACAGTCTTCTCGATATGGCCATGGTTAGATTGTCGTCTTCCCTTTCGGCTTGGTTGCAGTGCTACAATTTTTTTCAATTTTAGCAATTTGCATAGTTTTGAGAAGGCTGAGTTTTGAAGGGTTTTATACTTTTTTGTTATTCATTTAATCTGATCCACCTGTGGTATCCTCTTTGACCTGAACCCTCGGTTCAATATCCTTAGTGATGTTGGTTTAACAATTTCGGGGAAAAGGCTAATCCACATAAAATGTTAATCACATTTCTATGCGTATGCATATTACTATCATCATAATATTATTAATAATGTGAAATTTTCATGTGATTTAACCTATCACTAAATTTGTAGTAATGATAGTTAATGAAGATGGTATTAAAAATAGTCTGGTTTTTAATGAAGATGGTATTAGAATTAGACTACTTTTAAGTACACCTTGGTTCTCATATGCCTATGATTATATATTTATTTGTCCAATATTTTTGTAGTATCTTTATTAATCATTTTACATTATTGTATTATTAGTTTATTGTAATTATATATTATATTCAACTTTGTTATCATTTTATTTAATTTGATTGTTATCATTTTATTTAATTTTATTATTTTGTAATGTGATGAAAAATGAGTGGTATGTGTTTTGGGATTGTCATGGCATTTGAAATAGTTAGATCTTTAAATACTTTGCACGATATCTTGGGGATGATGAGGTAGACATGGCTCTTTCAATAAACATAGTTGTAATTTGACAATAACTTTGTCATGACATTTTAACAATCAACCAAAGCATGTCAGGTGGCATTACATCTTGCAAGTGTCACACCTCCTGCATATGTTCTTGGTCGGGGTATTGGTTGGCATGTGAGATGACTGGAACAACATATGGTTTTAAATAAAATTTTGTTTTATTTGAATTGACATAATTCATTTACATGCTTTTATCTGAAAAGTTGGATGGTACATACTACTAAATAGCCTTTTTGGGACATGAATTGGCTCCACTTTTTCAGTCTGAGTATGCTTTGCTCATTGAAGGCATTATGAAAATATTACCATTAAGAGTATTGAATGGGACTCCTTTTTGCTTGCAAGATATGTATTTACTTTATTTGAGATAAATGTATTTACTAGTTTGGGAGAAATGTATATAATCTTGTTCACAATCCTTCATATTATTGTACTTTTGTATTTACTGAAATTTAGGGAAATTGGGATCTCTTTTGCATCAATACCGTTTCCAATATTTTTTGCATCATACGATGTGCTTTTTGCACTTGTTGGTATGTGGTTTCAATCAATCCAAATAAAATAAAATATATTTGGAAGTTTAGGTTTGTGGGTTTCTGAGTGTTCCTATTTGTTGCTATGTGTTCCAACTATTGTTGGTGTTTCCATCATTCATTCACTAGCATGAACTCAATGCAATACATGTTCATCTTGGGAGTTTCCTTATATTTGGACATGTCTATTACATAATAGTTAAATGAGTTTTATGCTACTTCTAAAGTGGGTCATGACAATTCAAATGCAGGATGGGTAAGTTCAAAAATAATGTTGAAGCATGCACTGTTTTGATTTTCAAGGTAGGATCTAATAAATTGATATAAGGTCTTGTGTCTACTTCAATTTGTCATGACTATCAGTTGCACTAATTATTGCAATATTTCTAGATAACAATGTATAAGTTGAACAATCCAAGAGGGATAGAGGGATGTTGTAGTGGGTAAAATTCAGAACATTTAGAGGTGACAACCAGAATGAGTATTTTTCCCATTCAATCTTAGTAAAGTCCACACCCCCGCCCCCCCCCCAAAAAAAAAATGATTTTGAGGATCTATTGTACGATTGAATAATGCTTGCCAAGAAATTGTTGAGTGAATGTACCATTATGATATTTCAAATTGGTTCATGAATTGAGATATTTTCCACGAAGATGGTGACAGGGATGTGTCTCCCACTGATTGACTCATCAATCTTGTTACATTTTTTTATTTTGAAGGAATACAAAGCCAGATGATGTGAGGGGTTGAGCGGAATTTGCAACTGAAATCCTCCTTTGTGATAAACGTCTATTTTCCGATCTCTAGTGTAAATTTGCCATTTTTTTACCATTACTTTTGTGTCTCTGTCACTTTCCCTTTTGTTTTCTAGAACAAAACAAAAATTATTCATTGTGTTCGACAATCATTTATGTAATAAGAAAACAAGCTGCTAAGAATAAAGCTCTCATTGTGTGAATTATTCTACGATCTTGGTATTATTCTGAGGGAACTTTGTGTTGTAAATCAAAGTTTTTTGGCTTGGAAAACTAAGTTACGGGTTTATTAGAAATTGTCAAGGCCGTAGACAAAGAGATTATAACTCTTCACTCTGCAAATAAATTTCAAATTGTCATAATGATTTTGCATTTCATATATATCTCTTAGTATTATGAAATCTTTGTATAATGTAGAAAATGGTTTGTGAATTTATGAAGGAAAAATTAGGTGTCTCATGGCCATGAAGATGTTGATTGCCCAACAATGATTTCTAAATATGGTGTACCACAAGTTTTGGTTTTCATATCGAACCAAAGTGTTAAAAAGGGATTTCCATCTTGCCTAATTAAAATATTTCAGGAACAATTGTTACCCTCAATTTGACTTCCAAAATTCATTGAACCCCATAACCTAATGCCACTCATTTTAATATAAGTTTTATCTAACTGTGAGTTTCACACAGAATTTTGTTAATAAAAGAGTAAAATGGCCTCGTTTGGGGTATTTATCTCTTTATAGTTGGCAATCCTTGTTAATTTTTTTGCTTACTCTTTACTTCTTTTATTCTGTGTTGGAGGCAATGTGAAGTATTAAATTGGCTACTTACAATGGGCACAATAAACCAAAGACAATCCTTTCTACTTTTGCAACTTACTCTTTACTTTCTTTTATTCTGCATTGGAGGCAATTTCTAGATGATATTATATATGGTATTAATTTTGACATGATCATTTTTGCGCTATTTTTTTCTTTAACTTGTGGAGATTACTATTTAGATTTGCTTTTTATCTATATTGTAGGAACTTGTTAAATAAAATAAACAAGTTTTTGCCTTCATTAGAAAAAATATAGTAAAGACAATAAATGTTTGCTTGAAATTCCAAAGCAGGGTTAAAGTTATTAAATTGCAATTGGTGAAAGCTTTAGTAATGTTAAAATGTTTGTTATATAACTACAAAAACAATGCATCCTATCCCCAACACAGTTGTGCACTACATGTAGCTTACACTTTACTTTTTTCAAGTTATAAGCAATGAAATGGATGAAAGAATATATGGACTTATTCATTGTTAAAGTTAAATGTGTTAAAGACAGGATTGAAGTTAATAAATTGCAATTGGTGAAAGCTTTAGCAGTGTTAAAATGTTTGTTATATTACTACATAAACAATGCATCATGTCTCCAACATAGTCGTGCACTGCAGGTAACTTACGTTTACCTTTTTCAATTTATAAACAATGAAATGCATGAAAGGATAAATGCGCTTATTCATTGTTAAAGTTAAACGTGTTAAAGACAATGCACTCGTTCAGTTTTAAAATGATCTAAATGACAAACTAAATAGTTACACCACAAAATCTATCAACAACACTTGCATGCACTTTAAAAACACTTTGCAAAAATCAAATTATTTTTGAGATGATTTGATCCACCCTTAGTAAGCTTCTTTTATATATGTGTATCTTGAAATCTTCTTTTTATTTTTTGGTTCAAAGATCTGTCGCATTTTTCTTTATTCATTCGGTTTTGATCGATCCACTTTCACTTTGTGTTATTTCAAGTGCCAAATCACTTTCAAAGTGTCTTTAGTGGTGAGGTGAATTAGTCTTATACATGCAATGGATGGATTTTACACCCAAAGGTTACCCACCGTGGCCTCTTGACATGAAGAAAGAGAGAGCATGCTCATTTAGGGTTTGAATAAGGTTCACCACTCGATTGTCATGGAAGGGTGGTCATTCAATTTGCTGGTTGAATGTCAAGGAGCTATAAGGGAATGGATATACACTCATCGTGGTGGTTATTGCAATCTTAACATTGACTCATTTAGGCCTTGTAGGTTGTATCAACACCACTTCCACAATGATTTAATATTTATAACAAGTGGATGACATGTACCCTTCATGGTCATAGGTGAATCTCAAACAAAGTTCATTCGGCTTGATATATTTTCAACATTCCATGGATGTCTCAGTTCATTCCATAACATAAAATAATTATTTGAGAAGGAAGCAAGGATACCTATCTTTGTTTCCTCTTTAGTGAGTTCTTCATTGGTTTAATTGATAGAGGTGGATATGAAAGGTTAATCCCTTTGTCTTCCCCAAGGGTTATTATAAAGGGATCTCTTGGGATTTAAAAGGCGATGTTTATGGATTGTGACATTGTTCTTCCATTCTCAAGTATCCTTTGGAATGAAAGTTAAAATTTACTTTTTCCCTTCTAAAAATCTCAATTATATTTTGGGTCTCGAGAAAAAACAAAACAAATGTCATTGTTGATGCAAGGTTTCTATCAACCAACACATGTCATTGCAAATGTAGGGTTTCTATCTACCAACAAATTTGCCAACAAATGTCATTACAGATTGCAGGGTGGTATGCAAGGGTTCTAGTGTTCATCAACTTCCTATAATAGGCTCATTCTCATGTTCAAAGTTGCAGGTTCATTGTGTTTGTGTTAAGTTATTTTATTTCCTTGAAAGATCTACTAGGTTTTATTAGTAACGGAAACGTTGCTTCTATTCCGATGAAATTGGAATGTTTCTCATTTCATTTTGGTTTGGTTTTAAAGTTGAAGGTCCAAAATTTTCCTTAGCTTAGTCAAGGTTCTATTGATGAAAGTTTTAGTGTAGACAAGATGTTCAATGATTGTTTAGTTGACTACACTTACCAAGTTTGCTTACTAGCATACTTATGTTTTATTAGTGAATTTTTGTCAGTGAGTGTTATAAATGTTTGGCAAAATTCTTTTGTTCTAAAATTCCTTTTAGACACACTACATGCTATCCATTATAGCTACATGTAGTTATAGTTTTATGTGATACTTGGCTTATTCATGAAACATAGCTCAGAAACATCCTAATAAGATCTATGAAATGTTGTTGAGACTATATCATATAAGAAATGGACCAACATATAATAAGATTTGATTTCTTGGAATATAGTTGAGACTAAATCATATAAACGATGAACCAATGACCTAAATTGAACATAGTACCCAAAAACGTATTAAGTAATATTATGGAATTTAGGTGTTCAAGCTATATCACTCTTATTTGATGATCATGCTACAATATATCATCCTATCAAAGTGAATTTTACTAATTCCGCCTGATCTAAAATTAATATTTGATTAGGATAATCATGGATAATTTTAAAAAATTCATAGCTTTAAGGGCTTAGAAATGTCAATGGAAATGAGAATATATTTTTTGGAGGTGGAAGGTGACATTCAACTTATTATTTGGAAAATTAATCGAGTTTTAAAAGTAACACAAGGTATGACTCCATAAAAGTATCTTGTTAATTAGGATATCATTAATTCTCGCCACTCACAATTAATAACTTATTGTGATTAAATATATCAATCAAGGAACCCCAATGGTTAGCTAAATGGGTTAAACTATCTAGCCAATGGATGTTGTTAACATGGAGACCATAAGTCATAGGTTCAAATCTGGTAGAGTCCGTTGGAGTTAAATCTCAATGAAAAGGGTAAGTGGAAGACCAAACATTTCTCTATGGGCACCAAACATTTTTATTTTAATCTATACATGTTTTGCCAAGGATTCTCACATTTTCATCAATATTTATTATTAAGTAATTCAATTGTTATTATTAACATATTATAAAGTTATATCATATTTATTAGATTTCCTACTAGCATTAAGTTAGATTCACGACATTGGAAATATTTATACTGAGAAAATTTGAATAATAAAGTAGATAGTGAATACATATAAAAAGAATATGACCAAATACAATTTAAAAGTCGTAGTCGAGTGAAAGATAAACTTGTTTTTGACTTTCTGTATAGAAGTTTCAAACTCTTTGAATCTAATATACTAGATATTACTAGATAGCATGCATTGTCCTACTAGGAGTTGGCTCTTAAATTCTTATAAATACTTGGTTATAGGTTATGTTAATTCGATTTTTTGAGTTTGTAACTTAAAATGTAAAAAACATGACACACAATGCATATTGCAAGTATTGTTAATATCAAAGTGTGAGAATTAATCTTTGGATTCATATCAATCTTAATAACACAAGGAAATAAGCTTTTTGATTGTTGTTGATATTGGTAGTATTGGTAGCAAGGAGAGGGAGTTAACTTTCATGTTGATTTTGATGGTATTAGTAAGAAGGCATTACAAAGACAACAATGATGTAAAGATAACAAATGGCACTAAAAAGCTATATAATTAAGAAGGCACTACAAAGTGATCAACATGTAACTTGAGTAAGGAGTCCATTGTAATTAAGAAAGCATCACAAAGACAAAGATAATAATAGGGAATCAATGAGCTTGTAATTAAGAACACATCACAAAGATAATAATATATAATGATGTTAGTACCAAAGTAAGGGAGGAAAGTTTTTTAATTCATATTTTTTTAGTGTACAATGCTTCATAACCACCTTTGTATTTTATACTTCAAAATTATTGGTTTTGTAGTAAGTTAATGGCTCGCTGTAGATGTAGATGTCCCATTGGACACATTTTATGTCATGGTTTAATATGTATTTTTTATTATTAGAGTGTAACACTTGAGTAGTACAATATTGGTATAAATTAATAAATATTTTAACCATTTATAATAGTATATGAAACCAAAAACCATTTAGAAATAAAGTTAAATGTTAATTAGTTTATAGCAACCATTTGTAATATTATGCTATTAATTCACATAATTAATAAATAAATTGAGATAATTTGTTATGATTTTATAATTCTTCCACTTCTTATTAACATTCAACTTTTGTTTATACCATGCTTTTAACTTTTCAAATATCACATTTATAATTTATAATAAATTTTTATTTAAATATAACATTTATCATTTATAAAATTTAATAATATTTATAAAAATATTAGAAATACAATATTTTGAAATAATTATTTACAATTTATAAAATTTAATAAAATTTATAAAAATATTAGAAATGCAATATTTTGAAATAATCGTTGTTTTTAGTTTTTTTTTTCAATGTAAAAATTACTGAACCTTTTCTATTATATAAAAAAAGTTACAACTTATTTAAGAGAATCCAAATTCTTTCCTGTGAAGAATTTAACCAAGTTTTCATAGTAATTGAGATCACCAAATTTAATATAAACTATGCATACTATGGGATTTATAAGCATAAGAAACATCATCATTAAATCTAATTCAAACCCGATCTCCCTACTCTCTTGCTTGATGATGAGCTTCCTTGGTGTCATCCCTAGATGTTGTGGTTGGCTCATACTCGTCCACGTCGATTGGGCATTTTTTTGAACTTGACATGCACATAGTTTCCTTTGCCTCCTCTTGTTGTTCAGATCGTTGACCTCTTGGAGTAACCCTAAATCTAATTCCACGTTGGGATTTGCATAATAACTCAAAATTTCCCTCAAAAATTATGAGTGCATGCAAACCTTGTTCTTCCTTGGTCTTTTCCAAGGCCTACCCAATCATTGCCTTGACTATTCAGTATGTTTATGTTATTTTAAAGTATTTTGTTTCTCTAGTACTAGAGTAATGTGGGTACTCTACCCATTCCTCATCCAATATCTTCTCTTCTACAACTGTTTTCCTTTGGCCTTGAACCGCCTCTTCCACCTCCTCCACTACCTTTTTCTCTGCCTCTAAGCAGATTTTCTGGTATAGAGTTCCCTCCATCCAAACCTTATGAGTTGCACGCGTATTATTCATTGGCCATTGGGGAGGGGAAGCCTTTTTTTTCTTGTCCTCCTGTTGACTCCCCCTCTCCTTCTTTGTCAATCCTCTAGCCATATTGGACAAGAATAAACTCTCTTATATTACTAGGGGGCATAGGCCAACATTGCCAATTTTTCGAGAACCTTACAAAATTCCTCTTGTCCTTGTGCCTTGCCTAAGTAGCGAACACCCTCTGCCTTTTCCTAGCAAACAACCATGTGCTCACTCCTATGCGTTTTAGACACCCCAACTCCTTGCGGGACGCCAAGACTCAGGATCCTACTTACCTCAAAGACAAGTACTTACCCCATGGATCGGTGCTGACCTAGTTAAGATTGACCTCATCGGTCACATCCCATGGATCCCAGACCTGGAAAAACCTTCTTAATACTTTACCAGTGATCTTATAGTGGTTGGCTTGGAACCCGAGCTCAGGACATTCTATTTTAATTGGGAAGGATGCAATTATGGGAATGGGGTAGGACTCCATATTATCACAAGAGCTGGTGCGCATTCTAAATTTAAAAAATGTTCACCTCTTGTATCAAGCGAGTCGTGTTTTGCCACAAGGTTCGATTAGATCAACTTGGTTAGATAGTACATAACTAGGACTGGTTGGAGAAACAACAACGTAATGGGAAAGGTATAGGAAGAATCTGATTGGATCAGGCATCAAACTTGTGGAGAGGCCGGACGAATTAAAGTGGACTGGTGGAGATTCTTCAGGCCTAATTTTAGTAAAAAATGTGTACAGAGCTCTTGCCAAAACATTATGGAAATTCACAACTGGGGCCTGGAGGAGAAAACTATGGAAATGGGAATGCCCACTGAAGATCAAGCTATTCGCTTAGTTGTTAGCTGAAAATAATTTTTTAACATTGAAAAATTTGCAAAAAAAGAGGTTGGAAGGGGCCATGCATGTGCTATCTGTGCAAAGGAAAGAGGGAATTAGGTAAACATATTTTTGTAAACTATCCCTTCACAATAGTAGTTTGGGAAAAATTTAAATACGCTCTAAAACTCACGGTTGGTCGGTTTGGCAATTCGGTGAGCGAATGTTTTGAAAACTAGGCAAAACAAAACTATACTTTTCCAACTCTCCCAACTTACGTTTGTTGGTTTCTTTGGCTTGATAGAAACAAGTCTATCTTTGAGGTCGGGACTCCCTCTATTCAGAGGATAGTGTATCTATCTCTAGGGACTGTGGGCACTCATTGGAAAAATAAAAAAGTTTCAGTCCCTAGAATACCATCCTCTAAAATTTCCGAAGATAAAGTTATTGGGTGGTTCGATGGGGCAACACAACAAAATGGCGAATTAAGTGGGGCAGGTGGAGTCTTAAAGATCAATGAACATACAAAGTATAGATGGACCTTAAATTGTGGCAGTGGAACAAATTCTAGGGCAGAGCTCATGGGAGCTTGGGTTACTCTAATTCTGGCATCTAGGCTATCAGTTACAGACATACATGTACTAGGGGACTCTAAAATAGTCATTGATTGGCTCAACCAGAAAGGAGTTCGTCAAGTTGTAAATTTAGATGGCTGGAAGGATATAATAATTGAACTTCTCACTCACTTCAGATCTATCTCTTATGCTCATATTTACAGGGAAGAGAATCAATAGGCAGACAAACTATCAAAATAAGCACTAAAAAATCTTCCAGGGAGAATTGCCTACAATCATTGGGAAGGTGGCCATGAGGGCCCTACTCTTTTTTTAAATATGTTTTAATCTATAGGGGGGACACTTTTTTGTTTTAAAGTTTATTTTTGGAGGTCCCAGTAGCGACACTTTCCTTCATGGTAGGAAAGAATTATTCTTGTTTGATAATAGTCCCAATTGGTAGCTTTGGGGAAGATGTTAATATGTAAGGATCATGAAACTTTTTCTGTGCAACAATATTGTTTCTTTTTTGGTAAATTCCTTGAAAAGAACATAATTATGATGTAATGTATGTTTTAAGAACAAATTATTTTTTTATAAATATAATGTGAAATTTTTTGTCGAAAAAATTAAGAAAGCATCACAAAGACAAAGATAACAATATGGAATCAATGAGCTTGTAATTAAGGAGGAATCACAAAGATAATAATATAAAATGAAGTTAGTACCAAAGTAAGGGAGGAAAGTTTTTTAATTCATAAATTTTTTAGTGTACAATGCTTCATAACCACCTTTGTATTTTATTGTTCAAAAATATTGGTATTGTAGTAAGTTAATAGCTCTGTTGCGGTAGATGTAGATGTCCCATTGGACACAATTTATGTCATGGTTTAATATGTATTTTTTATTATTAGAGTGTAACACTTTAGTAGTACAATGTTGGTATAAATTAATAAATATTTTAACCATTCACACTAGTATATGAAACTAAGAACCATTTAGAAACAAGGGTTGCATGGCAACGCAGTCCCTGTCGAGTTAGTTGGGAAATACATGTTGAGCAATGAAACTTAATATAACCAAATGCACAAGTAATGAATATTTTTTGTCAAAAGATAATAATTGAGGGTTGTTTGTTATTCAAAATGTATAATGAACAGTAAGTTGAATGGAACTATAATATTCATAAATATAATAAATATAATATAAATATAATAATAGATAATAAATATAATATAAATATAATAATGCATAATAATAAATACATAGTACAACTTTTTATATTTAGATGTGGTGATTGGTGAAATTCATTGATTATGCAATTAATTCTACATATTGAAAGACGTGAAGGGAGCAATAAC
>ML821040.1:78815-89583 GCA_009831015.1 Picea engelmannii | reverse complement strand
CTGGTCAACTGCCCCCTAGACCTAAATGGCCCCCAGCTAGTGGGGCACCTCCAGTTGATAGAGGACCTGGTGGGGGAGCTCTAGAAGCACCATGAGTGTTACGTTTATGTATTTATAGGCTCGAGAGACCATTTTGTACAGGGTAGTGGATACCCATTTTTTATAGGGTAGGGGGTACCCATTTTTGTACCTATAGGGGTGGGGGGGACTCACGGGTCTACGGGCGATGTATCTTGTATTTTTGTAAACACTTGATGACACTAATGATTTATATATATATATATATATATGGATATACATTTTTTGGATCATTTATGTCTCCATATGTTGATGTTTTTATGCTTATGATTTATTTTCTATATGATGTGACAGATGTATGATGTTGATGTATAACATGATATTTAATGTGATAAATGCAAATCTAATACTAGGTTAGACATGTTATCTGCTATTTGATTAAATTGTCTTGGAATATGTGTAAATGTGATTGAATCAAAGTTTTGAGATAGTATTCTAACTTGCAGGTATTTGCGAAAGAGGTAAGGATTGCGAACGTGATATACATTGTTGAGCTGCAGGACGACAAGATGGGAATCTAATAGAACTCTAAGGTGATGAATGTGGTAGTGACTGGCCTCAGCGAGGAGCCCAATGATGGTGTCGTATTCATCTTGTAGGTTGGTGGTCTAGCCTAAACATATGCCACTGCAGTGGAGCATCACATGTGAGGGGGTATAGAGGGCCTAAGCGGCTGAAGCAAGATTCTGGGTCCAGTGGCTAGCATCATCAGCGTAACCAATGTGGGAGACTGATGGATGATGCATTTGTCAATAACACAGATGATATATTAGACATGAGGAATGGTGGCGGAAAAGAAGAATAAAAAATATACAAATGTGTACAAAGAAAAACCTAAGGTAAAAGGCTACACTCGGGCATAAAACTTCTTTAGGTACAACCCGTTGATGGGTTCTTTGAGAGGGTATCCTTCTGGAGAGGCCAGGATGTATGAGCCTTAGTGAGGTAGTGTTGGATGAGGTAGGTTCCATGCCATAATGACTCAAATTTCCCATGGATGAGGGTATCATGGGCAATATCATAGGCTAAGACGAGGTCCCCTTCGTTGAATGAGCAAAGGTTGAAATGGTGGTCAAAGGTGGCTTTGGACCATTTTTTAGCTACCTCATTGTTCTATAATGAAGATCGATGATCTTCATCCAGTGACTCTAAGGTCAGCATTCATTTCTCCATCGAAGAAGTGTCGGGTAATAGCAATGGCAGTGTGTAACATGGGGATTTCACACATGATAGGGAGGGTGGATTCGATCCCATGGATGAGGTGGAACGATGTAAAAACAGTGGCAGTTTTGACTATCGTGCAATAAGCCCATAACTCGGAAAACAACATATGATTCTAGTTGGTCTTATGTTTTTTTATGGTACGTTGTAGCATGGTTTTGAGGACTTTGTTAACAACCTCGACTTGTCCATTGGACTAAGGGTAGTATGGGGAGGAAAACTCATGGGAGAAGCCTAAATTTGAGGAGAGTTTCATGAAGATATCATTCTTAAATTGTTTACTGTGATCAGACACTAACTGCAGTTGGACTCTGAATCGGGTAATGACGTGGTCAAAGAAAAAATGTGTTGTTGTGTCAGCAGTATTGTTTAAAGTTGGCATGGATTTGGTCCATTTGGTAAAGTAATATAATGCCACGACAATGTACTTGTGGCCATTACTAGATGGAGGATGGAAATTCATGAAATCTATGCCCCATTTGTAGAAGTGGTCAGTGGTGATGACTGGATGTAGAAGATCTAGTGGTGCTCGTGCTTTGTTTGCATAGAGTTGGAATTTGTCACATCTCTTAACAGGGTGGATGCAGTCATGAAACAACGTGGGCTAGAAGTATCTTGCTCGAATCATTTTTTGGGTGGTGGACATACCCGAGATGTGACCACCGCAAGTGTCTCTATGGCAATCATTCAATACTATGTCAGCTTCATTGATGGTCAAACATCGATGAAGGATGGTTTCGACCCTACGTCGATAGAGAACATCTTCTATGAGGAGATATCGAGGGGCCTTATGGTGGATGCGTCAACGATCGTCTCGAGAGAGATGAGACCCAAAATTTTGTGTCCCCAAGTAGAAAAGGAGTTTTTCATACCAGGGGTCATCGGAGGGGATGAAGAAGAGGTGTTCATCAGGAAAATATGTATTAATGGGAGAAGTTGTGGCGTCAGAGGGAAAATCCATAATGAGTTTGGCGAGGACAAGTGCTTTCTTTATTTTGGGAGTTGATAACTCTAGGTTGTATTCCTAGAGGATAAGGATCCATTGGGAAAATTTTCCATTAATTTTTCATCGACTAAGCAAGTACTGCATGGGGTTGGAATCTTCTATGACCTTGGTAGTTCGAAGCAGGATATAATGGCGCAGATTTTGGTCTGTGAGGACAACTTCTAGGGTGAGTTTCTCATCATGATTATACTTCAGGGGTGGCCCTGAAAGGTTTTTATTGATGTAGTAAATGACATGTTCATGCTCGCCATCCCCTAATTAGATGAGGACTCCTACTACCGATACGGTTGAGGTTGACAAGTAGTGGATATAATCGTGATCATAGTCTAGTGGACTAATCAGAGCATTGGATAAGGCAGATTTTAAATCATCAAAATATGTTTGAGCATGCCCGTCCCATTGAAATGGGATATCATGATGCAAGAGGTGGAGTAAACCATGCATGTGAGTGGCATAGTCTAGGACAAAGTGACGTAAAAAGTTGGCTTTGCCTTGTAGGCTTTGCAGGTTGCATAAATTCCTAGGTGGTGGAATCTGTGTGATAGTTTTGACCTTGAGGGGGTCCATCGTGATGCCATGTTGGAAAACAATGAACCCAAGGAGGCATCCAGCAGTGATGCAAAATACACACTTGAGGGGGTTCAAGTGGATATTTTACTAGCAACATCGTTGGAAGACGATGCGTAATTCATCTAAATTCTGAGTTCGCTTTTAGGACTGAGCAATGAGGTCGTCCAAATAAGCAAGGATGATGTGAGAAAGATCATGGAAAATATAAGTCATGGCCCGTTGGAACGTAGCACCTACGTTCTTGAGTCCAAAAGGCATGAAACGATAAGAAAAGGTACCCCAAGGGGTAGTAAAAGAGGTTTGATATTGTTCTTTTGGATGGATTTGGATTTTATTATACCCGAAGAACCCATCCATGAAGGACAGTGCCTCATGGTCAGCACAGTTATCGATAATTTGATCAATGAAATGGGTTGGGAAGTTGTCTTTGGGACAAGCATGGTTGAGATCATGAAAGTCTGTGAAGACACGAATAGTGCCCTATTTTTTGTTAATTGGGATGGGGTTGGAGAGCCATGAAGTGTATGCAATGGGGTAGATGAACTCGACAGAGCATAACTTGTCAATTTTGGCTTTGAGAGCCACATATTTGGATGGGTGAAGAGGGTGTTGCTTTTGACAAACTGGGGCAACATCAGGCCATGTGTCGATGCGATGTTTGAAGATAGAAGGATTGAGGATGGGAATCTTCGCATATGACTAGGACAAAATGTCCTGGTAATACTGAAAGAGATATTTATAAGCAATGAGTTCTTCAAGGTAGAATGCGATGCCAATGGTGATTTCTTCTATGATTCCCTATTTAATGGAAATGTCAATTTTGACGGTGGGGGAGATGTTGGCCATGTTTCCTTCTTCAAAATCATCTAGGGTAGGGATAAGGTTGTTCAACCAGTCTATGTCCCCCAAAGGAATAAAATCCTTGGTTTAGATTGCGCATATGGAGGCTTGGGTAGGAGGATGAACAGACTCTTGTGAAAGAAAAAGTGCTCGATGACAGAGCACATTCCATGGGAAATCGGGGGTAGTGAGTTCCTCCAAGATCATGGGGATCATGGGAGGTGACTGGGGGAACGACCAAAGGGTAAGCATTGGTGTCCTCAAGTGGTGAGGATGTAGATGGGAGAGCATGTACAGGGTGCGAGGGACCACTAGACATAATGTGAATGTCCTGATACTATGGAGGGTACCTCGTTCATGTAGGGACTAACGATGAAAGATATCGAATGTCAATGATGTGAGCTTCAGTAAGGGGTGGTTGAGAGGGCTACGACTGAGATGTTTTGCGTATTGTGGCTAACGTTTGGTGAAACTGAGGTAGAGTTGGGCAATGATGACTGTAATGGCCCCATATTCTGAACAGATGGCACAAGCGAATTTGGTTTGCAACTCTTTATTGTTTGCAGTGGAAGAATCCATAGTAGAAGTGGATGTACTTGATGAAGTGGAAAGCAATTTGGTTTCTCTAGGGAGTTGGATCACATTGCGTAACTAGGGAAGAGTAGGGAATCGATTAGTGGGGTGCCCTTCTCTTTCGCATAGTGCGCAAGGAGGTTGAAATCGGGGAGGAGGTGGAGTTGTGGGATCTTTCTTCTTTCTTTTGCCCCCAACAGTGGCAGTGCTTCCCATAGTTAGGGGTGATGGTGGTGTGGCAAGAGTTTGTACTAGGATCTGCATCGATATTCCCTTTATCTGAGGAGGGAGATATGATTGAGGAACCATCCCGGGTGGATGAATATACCATATAGGGATGGCAAGTACCATGTTAGGAAGGGTAAGGGTCACAACTACCTGGAATGATTGGGCTCTAGGTGGGGGGTAGAAGAAAGGAATTTGGGTAATGGCTTGGGGGATTGTCTCCCAAACCGGGATTTTCCCCTAGAGGGGGGTGGAATCGGGGATAAGTGGTGTAGTGGGGTTCTTAGTGAATTCTTGAGGTAATAGTTCTTCGAATAGTAGAACTTCGATGTGAGGAGAGGATTCATTGGGAGGAGTAGTGGATCTAAGATATTTTCCATTAGAAGATACTACACACACTTGTGTTGAAGGGTGTAGGAGGGGTGGCGCTCCATGATATGCCCCCAGCAAGGATGGGTCCTTGAAAATGTTGGGACCCATGTCGATGACAAAATAAGCATACGATCTAGTGCATACAAGAGGGAGAATTTTATCAATATTGGAGGAATGGTTAGGCTCGTAATGTGTAATTTGGTTGACGGTGACAATTTTCCCATTGTGGGGGAACATCACCATTCAAAACACAGAAGAGGATATCGCCTTCATAGCGTACATGTAGCTACGTCCAAACAAGATATTGTAATCAAGTGGAGTGTCGATAAATTCAATGTCGATGAGGATAGTTTTTCTCCCAAGTTCAATGGGGAAATTTTGGAAGAGCACTTCAGGGGATGAAGGTCGACCATCATAAGCTCACAAGGTGATCGAATATGGTACTATCTCAGGGGAGCCGAGTTTTTGCCAAACTACTTTGGACATGATGCATGTGGATGCACATTCATCGATGATACATCGATGTACTGTGATGTTTGGGATATTAACTAGTATCTGGAAAGCTACCAGGGTGGGGAGGCGTGGTTCCCTGCTATCTAGATCAAAGGTGATGAGTCTAGTATCAGCTGGATAGATTGCCTCCAGGGTGAAAAGAAAGGATTTATGTTGAGTTGGACACATTTGGAGGACCTCCAACATATACATGGCTACAGGAGACTGTGCTAAGTCATCGACTAGACTGTAGTTATGAGTTGACCTAACATGAGGGTTATGTACATTTTGGCATAATGACATGAGAGGTATACGAGGGTTTGGTTCATTGTTAGGGCATGGAATTATCAATGGTGGTCCGGCTATGGATGGAGCCGTTTCTGAGGTGGTTGGGGTAGATTCAAGGGGAACATCGTACTGATGACCATGTGTTTGCAGAATAATTTCTTCTTTGTTGGTAAGGAGAATGTTGCGATCAGCTGGATTTCTGGGTTGAATGGGACCTGGGTTTTTATACTACCCCATTTGGGGTGGAGCAGGGTGTACCTCATGTTGGATATTCATCACACCTTGGTGTGGAATATGGTTTTGAAAAATGGCTAGAGGTGGTTGTTCCAAGTACTATTGTGGGGGTTGTTAAGGGGCAAGTGGTGCTGGAGTACGTTGCACGTTCATGGATTCTTTAATCTGTTTGAAGTCAACAATTTGAGGCCAATGGTGAGCATAATTTCCATACTCACCACAGAGAGCACAAGGGAAGTCCGTCATGATATTGTTGTTTTTCTTCCCTAGTTGTTTATTTTTATTGTCCCCTTGGGGGTTTTGGTTTTCTTGATTCTGGTTGCCCACAGCGGGATGGTTTTGTTGGGGGTTATTTCCTCCTAGTCCTGGGTTATTATTGTTTCAATTTTTCCCTTTCTTCTTGGCATTATTTAGCTGATGGGCCAGATTTTTTGTATTCAAATTTTCATAATCTTGAAGTTGTTGAATGGGAGAGGGTTGAACAAAATTAACGTTGGCATGTGTGTGTCCTTGAGGAGAAACTTGTTGTGGAGGACCAGGAAATGGGAAGTACAAATTGTTTTGGGGGGTCGAGCCATATGGCGTATAGGAAGTTGAAGTACCTCCACAATTGTTATGGTCACGTGTAGGAGTTGGGGGTGGACCCACACTTAATTGATGAACCAGATGCATTTGGGGTACCAGTGGGGGTCCCCTTAACGGCTGAGGGGGAAAAACAGGAAATGGTTGTTGGTAAGTGGGGGAAGGGTAATAAGATGGCCCTCCATAGGGTTTTGTATATTGATGTGCACCCTAAATAGGTGATAGTTGGTTGTAAGGGTTTTGGTGTGTCATGGAACCAATCAACCCATCCGCAGCGTGGGACATTCTAGGTTTGTCCTAGCCAAGTGGTATTGGTTTGGCTGCATTAGGTAAAACTGTGTATATGTAAACTGATTGATCATATATGAGGTCAAACTGTTGGGTCTTGTTGATGTATTCCTCTTTTGACTAAGGAAAAGTGGATGTGACATCCTTGGCGATAACAGAGACAAGTGACTTGAGAAACCAATAAAGACATTGTTCTTTGGTGGTTTATGCTTTACACAAACTACAACCCGATGCCATTCATGGATGTGATCATCTATATGGATATAAATAGTTTGTTTGAACTCTGAGAGAAGTTCTAATCCAATATCATGACGAACTGGTAGTTGGAAAAAGTACAAAAAGGACTTTGCCAATGATTCAAAGGTCACATGGGACCCTGATTTTACGTCCACATACCATTTGGCCGAGAAACTCGTGAGAGTTCATTGAAACAACCTTAAGCAGATGGAATCATCCATGATTTTGTTTGAACAGAACCATAAGTGTAAGGTCATAACATGGTTGGCGGGGTCATCCCCTGGTTTTCCTTCGAACTTTGGAATATCTAAAGGTAGTTTGGTAGGCATATTGGGCCAAGTGGGATCATGAAAAATGGGATCATTCATGAGTTTGGTTAAATCAAGAATGTTAAGGGATGCCAAGTATGGCATAGGAATATTTGGTGGAGGATTAATTCCAGCCATCGTGTGAGTAGGTGGTGGACATGTTCCTTGAGAGAGTTTTGGTGGGGCTGTACTTCTCCCTTGAGAAGATGTTTCCCCCCTGCCTCCTTGTGAAGGAGAACTAATGGATGGATGGCCTTTGGAATTGGACCCAAGCAAAGTGGAACCAAGTAAATTTGATCAAAAAATAGTATCACTCACAGGGGTGTGAGATGATTGAGTTGGTGAGTTGGAAAGACTAGTGACTCCTCCTAGAATAGGAGGAAGATTTTGCAAGCATCTGGAATGACGGGGATTATGTGGGTCCCCTATGGTTTCTGACTAGCAAAGTGAATGTGTGAAAATGGTGACTAGAGAGAAATAAATTAACAAGAGCTTTGTATAATTTGGACCTTCACAAGATTGTACAACTCACAATTGCATGTAATCAAATGAGTATCATACATAAATCAACTATAAATAAGAAAACATGCATATAGGTGGATTTTGTCTGCATGGGGGAACAAGTAAAAACAAATGTTCGTGTCCTAAAATACGTATCGTCCTTCCTCTCAAATAGCATTGGGCCTTCCAAAAATCACTCAATGGTTGGGTCTGAAGCCACCAGAAGAGGAACTAGTGAAGGTTGAAATAATCAGTTATAATGAGGGGTAGAGGGTGCATATCATGAAAGAGTTGGCGATATTTCCCAATAGCCACATAAAATCTAATCAAGGTGTGATTGCATCCCACAACCTCCACCTGGGTAGATGTCCTAAATTTTGGTCACTGGGTACCTCGGTCAAAGTGCGACATTTATATTTTCAGCCTCAAAAATGGGTCACAAGCTGGATTCCCTTCCAATAGTTAGGTGACTCAAGGAGGGATGCGTAGAACAACCGGACCTCGGCCTTCGACCCTTCACAGGTATCTCCCTGCCTTATGGTGTAGGAACACTTGACTTGGAGGATTTGAAAGTTCCCTATTTCTCAACTTCTATGTTTGAAAATCTGAGAACCAGATAATGGGGAGTTATTTGGATGCTTACCCCTGAGATCCTACCTAGGCTAAAAAAATTATTTTGGCACCTGTTATTGGATAAATCGGTGAATGTAGACATAAACTAATCTCCCTAGATCCACCTGGATCTAGAACAAAACAAGACGGGACATGATGCTTTCCCTAAGTTACTACCATTGAATTTACTACCAAAGAAGGAATAGATGACATACCTTTAGATATTGCTTCCTTATATCTATGTTGTCCCTGCTTCATTCTGGTGCTCTTGTGAGATCAGATCTGCAATGACACAAACCAACCAAAGTGAAAGAAATAATTGTAGATTCAAAGGAGACATAAACATGTGATCAAGGAGTCATGTAATAAAACACTAATGATTTTATGGGAAATAAACATGTAACTGTATCATATTAAGTAAAAGTGGAAGATACAACCAAATTTCCTTGATGTCACAAGTTCCCTTTCGGTGGTCCTTTGTTCCAACACACACATACACTTGCTCTGAATTTGTATGAAGATGGTCCAAAAAAGATTGATGGACAAATGGAGGCCTCAAGCATCAGTTGTAATAGGATCCTTCACACAATCTTCAGCCTATTCTTTCAGCAATTCTTTGCTCAATCTTGCTTAACCTTTTCCATGAGAAATCCATCATTATATAGGAGAAGGTGAAGTGGTTACAAGGATGAGGATGATCCCACCAAATCAAAGAAGCCAGTAAGACCACAACCATACGGACACCACCTCACATTCTAGAAGATTCTCCTTCTAAAAACTTCGTGAAACTTCTTACGTTCCTTAGCTTCAAATGTCATCGCACCCTACCTATGTAGTAGCATGTGGAAAAACTGTGAGCCAGGCATAGAGCAGCCTACGGAAATCAAGGATTTTCGCACTGTGTACCACTATCATCCTGCAACATCATTCTAAAAATATGCCTTTTAGGGGAACAACTTAGTCATTTTTCTCATGTAAAATATTTTTTTGAGATCCTGAACACATGCCTGTAGGGTCATCATCAGAGTGACCAAAATAATGTGTAACAACACCTCATGTGGAGTAAAACTTAGTGAGTTTTTATAAAAGTCTTAGATGTGGTGGGATGAGAGATTTGGGGGTGTGAACCACTCGCACTTGAATTAATGGGTGTGGATAATTTCCAAAGAAGTAGTGGTATGTTTTAGAATTCCTTTGGAGAAAATGTACTTCAACCTCCACTATTCAAAATAGAAATTATGTGTGTGGGGAGTGACTTTGTGTGCAATCTAGTAAGAAAGTGTGCCAAGTTTTTAATAATTTACATGTGAGATTGCAACATGTGGACTTCCTTTGGTACCTACAAATATTTTTTACCTAGCTTACTACGTGTCATTGGTACAACCTTGCGGAATTTTAAAATCCCTAAAGAACTAGCAATGTGGACATATGGGTCCTTTACAAATCCTTTAAAACTCCCTAAATGTTGTTTACATTAAGAAAGCTTTGAAACTATCCTAGATTGCAAGAATGTGGGCATGTATGGGCCCGTTACTTTGATCTTTAAAACTTCCCTAAATTGTTATGTAAACTAAGAAAACAAATTCAAGAAACTATCATAAGTTTGCAACATGTGGGCATGTATGGGCCCATTACTTTGATCTTTAAACTTCCCTATATTGTGATGTAAACTAAGAAAGAAATTTCAAGAAACTATTCTAAGTTTGAAACATGTGGGCATGTATGGGCCCTTACAACTTTAATATGATTTCAAAAAACTAAGAGGAACCCTAGGGGGGCTTTGTCCTCTCCTAAATATTTTTGTTAAGGGAGATGAAATGTCCCTTTAACCACCTTTCTTATTCTCAAGATCACACTAGGGTATGAGAGAAGAGCATACACAAGGGTCAAAGTTAACTTCTAGTCCCAATGTAAGTGATTTATGTATGATAGCAATAATCTCAACTTAAAATTTTACAAGCCAAACAAGCCATCCATGTGGAAACCAAATCAAAAGAGGAGAATATTTAGTTCATTTTACCCCCTAAGTTCCTATGTTATCTAACCTTTCATATGGGAAAGGACTCTAAGTGGAGTTCATTTTCCTTACAAAGTGCATGAAATAAACAATCTGAAGACTAGGGGCCTTCAAATCATCATAAAAACCATTACAATTTTGAAAAACTGGAGATATGTGCGGGTTACAACTCTGATAGGTGCACAGTGGGTGCACAATGCACAGTGGAAATAAGTATGTGGCATGCACAGTGTGAAAAGTGCGCATCTATGGGCAGAAAAAAACATGCACTTCTTGTCACGCGTAGGGGGGGGGGGGGAATTTCCAAGTGAAATACTCCCTCCC
>ML821040.1:63107-76992 GCA_009831015.1 Picea engelmannii | reverse complement strand
TGGGAGGAAGAGAGAGGTAGAAAAAGAGAGGAGGTAGAGAGTGAGAGAGTGAGAGTATGGGGGGTCTATTTCATGGTCTATGTCAATCTCTAGGTCAATGTATAACTCTAGATCTAGGTCTATGTCATGGTTTAGGTCATGGGTGGAGATAGTTAGAGTGAGAGAGAGAGAGAGAGAGAGGAAGAGGGGAAAAGAGGGGGGTATAGAGCTAGGGGGTCTAGGTGATTATCTAGGTCTAGTTCATGGTCTAGGTCATGGTCATGTTCATATAAGTACCTGTATAAGTAATCCATTGGAAGAAGAAAAAAAAAATTAACACTCACCTTATAGGTGAGGCTACATTTCCCTGTTGCACATGTATCATTTATTCATTATGAGACATGCCTCACCTTTAGGAGGAGAGAGAGAGGGAGGTATAAATAGGGGAAAAGAGGAAGAGGTAGAGAGGGATAGAGAGAGAGAGAGATGAAAAGAGAGAGTGAGAGTGAGACTAACAAAAATGATAGGGAAAGTGAGACTGAGTATGAGGGGAGGGGGGATATAGAGGGAATGGGGACTAGAGAGATATAAAGAGAGAAATGGGGGGGGGGAGTTTAGRAKAGAGGGGGAGGGGGATATAGTGAGAGTGACACTAACAACAACAAGAGAGAGAAAKAGGTGGTAGATAGAGGAGAGAAAKATAGGATACATAATGGGAGGGAGGGGAAGAGATAAAGGGAGGAGGGGGGTAGAGAGAGAATGTGTGAGTGTGAGAGTGGGGAAGAGAAAGAATGAGAGGGGGGTTGGGCAAGGAGTGTTTGAGTGTGTGAGAGGGAGGGAGAGGGAGACCAAGAGAGGGGGTAGAGAGAGTGAGAGGAAGGGGGGAGACATAGTTGGGAGGGGTGGATGTATGAGAGAGAGTGAAGAKATAGTGTGAGGGAGGGKGGGAGAGAGAGGGAGGGAGGAASGGGTGGAGGGAGAGTGAGAATGATTTTGAGAGAAATGGGGGAGATAGAGGGAAAGTGGGGAAGAGATATACAAAGAGAKAAATGGGGGGAGAGTAGAGGAGAGACAGGGAGGGGGATATAGTGAGAGTGAGACTAACAATGAAAGAGAGAAAGAGGTGGTATATGTAGGAGAGATAGAGAGAGGGAGGGGGAGATATAGAGGGAGGAGGGGGGTAGAGAGAATGATTTTGAGAGAAATGGGGGAGATAGAGGGAAAGTGGGGAAGAGATATACAAAGAGAGAAATGGGGGGAGAGTAGAGGAGAGACAGGGAGGGGGATATAGTGAGAGTGAGACTAACAATGAAAGAGAGAAAGAGGTGGTATATGTAGGAGAGATAGAGAGAGGGAGGGGGAGATATAGAGGGAGGAGGGGGGTAGAGAGAGAGTGTGTGAGTGTGAGAGGGGGGGAAGAGAAAGAAAGAGAGGGGGGATGGACAAGGAGTGTTTGAGTATATAAGAATATGGACAAGGGGATGGAATAGAATATATTCGACAATCTCATAATATCCTTTTGCTACAAATATAAGAAGCCTAGCTCCATTTTGGAAACGCTGCCAAAATGTTAATGCTTTCAAATAGAAGGGTTCCAAAGTAAGTAGAGAAAGTACACTATCACCTCTTACATCTCTCTACATGTTGGGTTATTGCTTACCAACCACAAGGGGAATCCCTACACAATTTGGAAGCAAAATATGAGCCCTACAAACTAGGGAACACAACCAAAATATGAGATGTACTTGTTTTAATATGAAATATTAGGCATGTAATTTGCATTAAAACAATCAAAACAATAAGACAGGATGCATATTTACAACTAAGGACAAATTTATACCTTGGGAAAGGTGTAAATTTACTATTAGGGCATGAAAATATACCTTTAAAAGTGTGAATCTGTGTGTGGAAATGAAAAAAAATAAGTATTTTAAAGGTAGAATTATGAATTATGAATTATGATTGCAATGCCTTCACATGCGTTGTGGAGTTATAAAAATGATTAAGGGGGGGTAATTATTTATCTTAACCAATTCATATATGCAAACTAAGAGACATAATAAACAAGTGATGTATGGTAGTGAAATATATGTTACATTTAATTCAAAACTTACAAGTACAAAGTTTGAGGATTGTTATCTCCAACTAAAAGACATGTAGGGGGTGTCAAACATATTTTGAAGCACCTTCTCACAATTTTGTTCAAGGATGAATTCACATGAAATAAATGGGAGTAACCTCTACCTCTCACTAAGAAATATGAATTCTCTCACTCAATCCAACCAAAAAGAGGGGTGTGAAGAATAGAGAAATGAAGAGAAACTAATCATCAACAATTAGATCCTATACATTAACATTGATTTGGTCAAGGGTAGGTAAATGATGGGTTTATAATAGGTAGTTTAAGATCCCTTGGAATTTGGTGGCCCATTGTATTCACCCATGATATTGAAATGATGAATCCTATTTAAAGGATTGGCATACTCGATTGTAAAATGCCTAGAATGGACGACTTGGTTGAATTAGCCATGGGTAATGAAGAGATATTTATAGTTGGTTTTCCTAGTAAAGGGTTTGTATGGAAAATATCTTTAGAAGTATATGCTTTCTTTATGTTTATGTTATTTCTCTCATCATACTAAATATTTTAATATAGTATCATAAATATGTTGGGATGGGCTCTATAGTGAGAGTGGTCTATGCCACTAAGAGCCATAGAGAGTATGGCTTGGATTCAATGATAGTGTTCAAAGTGTTGATTATTGTGAAAAGTATAGAAGGGATCACTAGGTTCCATTGATCCATGTTTGATATTCTTAGCAAGTGATTCTATTAACTAGCTAGTGATTGTGCTACAAATGGTTGCAATGTTGTGTTGGTTAAGGACTCAAGAGAGCTGAATAATGACTATAAGCAATGAAGCAAGCTAGAGGTTGCTTGATTTCCGTGTGGTAGTATTTGATGTATTTCTTAGATGTGGCTCTATAGTGTTGGATTTGAGATTTGATGCATATCTAATGGAATTTCCTAGATATACTACCTAGTTTAAATTGGAGGCATGTTTTTTCCCCAATTGTACTAGGAGCCAAAGAGGAGTGCAATAATGCATTAGCCTCTCATACTTCCAATTAAGAGAATGGTATTGTAAATAAGACCAAGATTTTATAATAGTACATGTACGATGTAGAAAATGGTAAATATGGTGGCTTGGATGCTAGATCAATCCCGAGAGATCTCTATGGCTATGTAAAGACTGTGCAATTGGCTGGCAGGGATAATTTAAGGATGGAAAATTATATTAAAATGTAGAAATATGGGCTAATCTTACTATTCCTTAATATGCAAAATGTAAAATGTTTGGCGACATTTTTGTAAAAATATTCAAATTTCTAAGGATTTTATATAGTTTCTATAAAATTTTGGCAATTTTTAAGGTAAAATAATTTTATTCTATGGAATTTTGGTGAATCGTTTTTAGAAAAAATGGAAATTGGTGAATCTTTTTTTGGGAAAAACAATGGAAAATTATCCCATTTGCGAAATTTAGCCCCTAAAATCATCTATGTTCGATGAAGAGCATAAATTCATTGTTTGTGGTTATTAAATATCTATTGATGAGAGTGGTGTTTACAAGGCCAAGGCTTTGGATGAATAAAGCATGATCACTATGGGCCTATGATGAATATACAATCTATTACAAGATCCTAGTATTGAATGGGGGCAATGTGTTGTTTGGTGAAGTGGCAAAGGGTGTTTCTCATGAGGAGGAAAATCCATTATTGGGTATGATGATGAGGTAAGGGAATGCAGAGAGTGGAAAGTGTGTTGATGTAATCGATGAACACGATTATCTATATTGGTCTAATAGATACTTATAGCTTGCTATCATTTTCACAAGGAAAATGAAACCAATCGTAATGGTTTCACTAATTTGAGGACATATCTACTCATTTTCATGAGGGTGTGTTGATATGCTAGTTATGCACAATGTTTGTCTTAAGTGGAACAAGGAGTAAAATGTAATCCATAATAGTAATGCATGTATTTGATTCACGATATGGAATCAAAAGACAAAAAAAAATGATGTGTACTTAGTACAAGTGTTGGTATATATAATTGTACTTAGAGTAGGAGTGATGTGGGTAATGAATTGGGAAGGTTATTCAATAATCATATCCTTGGGCATATGATGGAAAGAATTTTGGATTTAATCACTTGTAAATGGGAATATGGTTGTAAGACCTTGTTTAGGTATGTATACCTCTAGTTTTTTGGTTCATTGATGTAAGGTCTAGATGTAGACCGAGGTGATATAATTCAGGGGAGTATGTTCTCATCCAAAACACCCAATTATAAACCTTCAGGGTTGGGTATTTATCCCAAATCAAGTTTAAAAGGTAGAATGTGAGGTTAACCTTGACTAGGTCAATGATGGGTTTACTGCAGGTAGTTTATAGGCCCATGTTACTGATGTAGTGAAGCATATTTAAAGGCTTGGAATACACCGCTATAAAATCCCTACAATGTATATCTTTCTCGGAATGGCCAAGGAAAATAAAGACATCTTAGTAGTTGGTTTTCCATGTAAAGGGTTTCCACAGTAAAATCACTTATGCATATGTTTGTATTGTGCTTCTTGTATTGTTCTTTTATTATTTTTTTATGTTCAAAATTTGAATAGATTCAACCCTTCTCCTCACCACCCCTTTCTCCTTTTTGGAATAGGAATAGTGGTTTACAAAAAAACTGTATCTTTTCATAGGGAATAAAACCACAACATACACAAGGAAAGCTCCTCCAAAGAGGGCGTATGGGATCATAAGGATGAGAGTACTATTATAGTCCAACTTATGTTCAAGTCAATGATTTTCTCTCATGTGCACTTTATTTCTTGAGAAGGATGGCCCATGCAACAATGGGAAAGTCCATAAAAGTAACCCTCCTTTAAAACAAAAAAAAAGATATCCTTAAAGCATGCACTTTAATAGACTGATAAAGTTCTTTAGATTTTTTACAAATCAAAATGTTCACAAAAGAGGGATTTTGTAGATGCATATGATTTCATTCTTCACAGAAGCCTCCTCAAACCATGCACACCACTCCTAGACCACAAAAATCATGTCGATGTGGTCTCCATGACTCTCTCCAATATATGGTACAAATTATCTTAATAATGAAAGACCAAAATAGAAAGTACATGTCAACTTGTCAACAAGTGGGACCCACATAGAACCTCCTAGGATGCTCTGGACCCAATAAATTTGGCTATAAATCAAACTTCTCTACATGGGGTGAAATTTTACCCACATGCTATAAACCATATTGGATCTCCAAAAATAGTGTCAAATCTCGAAAGAGCACACTACTAAAAACAAATCGTAATTTGGTGGTCTCTGATTACCACTAAATTCCACCCTTATATTATACTAGAAAATGGGTCTTTGAAAATGTGATCCACTTTGAAAACTGAAACTTTATATTTTGAGGCCTTGGGTTTCAACAAATTTGACCAACTATCACCGATTTTGATGTAGGCCGAAAACTTGTCAGAACTTCACCAAAATGGAATTGCACTCTCATGTATCCAATGGGTATCCAAATCCAGTTCCAGATTTTAAGAAAGATGAAATTTATAAGAATATAAACTTGTCAATATTTTGAATGTTGAAAATATAAATTTACCCATTTAAAGAACTTAGTATTGTATCACCAAAACTATGATTCAATACTGAAAAGACTCAAGTTTCTAAAATCCAAAACTTCTAACAATAGAAAAATCAAGAATATAAAAGTGCCAATTTGATTGTCCTCCACCCTGTTATCACTATAACAATTTCCTTTTGATGGAATCCAAGTTTCAGATTTGGCATATGGCTAAAATAGTGTGGAGATTCCGCTAACTTTGGAGGACCGAGTTACATCTGGTGGAGAAAATGCCAATATAGCAGAGGCGCGAAAGTGATGGGGCCCGATGGACCATAGATCCTGAAGTGGCCCAGATCAACGACCAAGATGCATATTGATCGATGAAGTAGCATGGAGGATAATTTTTCGAGGGCAGGCCGAGGAAAATACCATGGTTTCACCTCGCAGACAAGCGACACCACCAAATGCATAGCGGGGGGGAAAGCGGGTAGACTTGAAACCACCCAAGCTCACCCTGATGTCACGTGTTAAAAAATCATTTGATATACATTGCTTCCAAAGATCACGTGAGAAAAAGGAAGAGTTAACGACTTATCCAATCCCATCAGTATAGTTGTTTGAGTACTTTACGTCGTGCAACATCGGGTAAGCGCTGCCAGAGAGATGATCTGAAGGCTCATCATTCGAAACTGACAATCGAGTGTGATACGTCATTTCTTGGATAAGTACTTTCATCATTAATCTGTGATTAGGCACTCAATGATGATCGTCCTTCAAAACATAGATAAAATTATCCTGTTTTGAGCAATCAACATTCCATTTTGAATAGAGTAATTTCAAAACAAGATCAGCTTCCTAATTTTTGTATGTTTAAGGGAGACAAGTTTAAGTTTTTCTACAAAAATGGGAAAAATGGATAAAGTTGATCAAGCGACCCCCAATGAACCAGGATTTTCAACTAATATGGCGAATTCATCAGCTAATAAGAAAGAGAGGTTGGTTGCATGGATATTAGGAACAAAATTACATACAGATCTTGCAACATAGCCAGAAGAGGATAAAGAGGTCAGATTAAATCGCATCATAAGGGATTTAATAATCAACGGATATGTGGACAGGCGCTACGAGTGAGCAGTAAAGAGGAAGCGGAGAAAAAAACATAAAATAGTTATCAGAGCTGAGGCGGTTGAGAGCGTTGGGGAAAACCAACTTGTTTGGTTGAGCTCTCTAAAGGAAGAAATCCCCAATCTGGAATAAGTTCTCGGGTTGAATTGAGTACGTTTTGGAAATTTTTGTAACCTATATGAACATGTGGCGTTCAACAAAAAAACTTCGGTTATGTCAGTCCTGTTTATAATGCTCCCTATGAAGTAGGAGATCTATTGTTATACGTTACTCCTTTTTGTAACCGATGTTTGTCTATTTTTAAAACTGTGCGGAAGTTGAGTCGTTTTGAATCCCGCATGTAAAAATTCTATATATATCACCCCAAGGATAAAGAGAGTATGACAGATTGAAGAGGTACCTTCCCTTATAGCAGGAGGATTTCGTAAATCCCTGGAGATACATGAATATACAATGCAGAAGTATTTTGAACTGTTTATGAAAAGATTATAATGGTTGTGATATGGGTTCTATTTTCTTTTCTAGTGTGTGTCTCTCATGTCTTTGAAATACCATTTGCACTTTCTTGTTTTTAAATTGGAGAGTCAAAATCCCATAATTCATCTCTTGATGCTCTTGGATGAAGCAATTTAATTTTTGTAATCTTCTTCCTACTAATTCAGAATTCATTTTAATATGCTCTGATGCAGTTTTTTGTTTTTCCTTTTCGTCTGTCACCATGCATATTTCAATTTAAAAAACTCAAACTCATGGCCTCATTTAGCCTTTCTCCTCTAGATATTTCTAATTACCTGCCATTGTTTTATTCATTTTCGACTCCATTTCCCTAAATGTTACCCTCATTCCTTCGTCAACAACTTTATAAAACCCCCAAAAAAAATCAAATATAGCCATCGATTATCTAAGAAATACCTAGTGACATGAGAGAGCCCTCTCTGAGTTGAGCAGGCTAGTACCCATATCTAAAGTAGGTTGAAATAGTTACCCCTGTCGTTTGTTTGATCAGTCGAACAAATTTACAAGGTGCTAACATTTTGGCGTCATTGCCGAGGATGAAAGTGAAATCTTCCCTAGGAGAAATGACAAAGTTCAAATCTGAGTACTGATGGTGAAGAGTATTCAGACACAGAAAGGTTGTACATCATTCACCTGGCGACTCCATTCAAAATTTGTATGGCGACTCCACTTTCCAAATACTCAATAGCCTAAGGATTTTATTGGCGACTCCACACATCAAAAATTCATCTTGAAGGTGATTCCACTGGCAGAAGAATATAGAAATATAAAGTTTCACCAGTGACTCCACTCTCAATGCATAATCCAACTTCAAAAAACATCATTGGTGACTCCATTATTCGAATATGAGATCCCTTGACAGAGGTATGAAAGGAAATCATGGAAGGAAACAAGTACCTAAAGTTAATTTTTTTTCCAAGACATAATATTTTTTGTTATAAGTTGCCTTTGGTCCTTTCCTGAAAATGCCAGACAAATTTTTATTTACCTACTGCATTCAAATGATGATCGTGAGAATCTTGCAATTGTATATCCTACTCTTAAAATTTTACATACATCTCCTCATTGTATCACTAATTTTGATCAAAATTTTCCATCTGAGCTATGTGATGACCATAACCAAGTTAATGAGCCTCATGAAACCAAGGCCGATATTTCACCTCTTGTACTTGATCCAACACCTTCCAAGACTCAACATAGATATAGACCCTTAAAATTACCTCACATACTTCATGATTTTCCTCCAAATCACTATAAGTACCTACCTATGCTTGATGGGGAACCTGATGCCATCACAACTGAAAAACACATCCAAGAGTTTGAATATTTTATAGATTTGTTTGAGATTGATCATGATGATGTTTGTATGAGGGCCTTCTCTCAATCCTTGAAAGGGGATACCAAAGACTGGTTTAAACACTTGCAACCAGAGACAATTATCTCATGGAAGGAATTGAAGAATGTATTTTTGAAGTTTTGGGGAAAGAAGAAATCGTTGGATCTACAGCTTACAGAGTTCTATGATTTGGCAAGGCAGAGCAATGAAAATATTTCTACATTCAATAGGAGGTTTTCCAGTATTTATTACAATTTTCCCAAAGAAATTCAACCCACTGAAGTTGTTTCCATTCTCCATTATGCAACTACTCTTCATCCAGATTTGTCTTTCCTCCTGATGGAAATAAGACCTAAGTCCTTACAACAAATGTTTAATGATGCTCAATAGATTCAACACAATATCCAAGCATGTGAACATATTCGAGATGAGGGGTTGGATGCTCAAAAACATGAAAGTGAATATGAACAGAAAATAGCTGATTGGAATCTTAAGCATAGAGTTGATAATATCATAGGTCATATTGAAGTTTTCAATGATTGTGAAAAAGATTGTATTCTACTTATTGAAAAAGGAGGTGCTAATTTCACTTCTAATCCATCAAATGATGAGCATGGAGCTGATTGTTTTATGTATTCAATTGTAGACAGTCAAGGAAGGGAGTTTGCATATTAGTCTATTGAAGGGCATGTTGATGTTCCAAGTTTTTTCTTGTTATATGAGATTGCAAATGTTGTTGATTTGCCTATATATGATGAATATGATTATGATTGTGATGTTGAATTATTAGAACAACTACTTGTATGTTATCTATCAAAAAATGTTCATTTTCAGCAGTGTAATGAGATAAATAAGCCTACATATTACAGTTACAAAGAAGAAAGTATTGAATTAGCTAAAGGGAATTCTTTACCTTTATGATTTTCTTCATTTAAATTGTTGAAAGAAAATTCTAAGATCGTCATTGAAGAAAAGGAAGAAGGTCTTGTTAGTACAAATTTACAGTCGTTGGTCGAAGACGAATCTGAAAATGAGTGTGTTCAACAATCCAAAGAATTTGAAAAATGTGCCTATGACAACAATGAAGAAAATGAAGAAGGTTTTGAATTAGGCGAAAGAACCTTGCCATTGTGTTTTTCTTCTTTCAAATTGTTGAAGAAAAATATTTCTAATGTTTCAAATCAGAAATCCTCCAGACATGATGTAGAATATCCAGAAAGTAGTGGAATTCTAAATGAAAACTACCTTCCTCTATGTTTTCTTCTTTTGAATTGTTGAAATAAAATCATGAGATAACATAGGAATGAGGAAAGTCTAACTGCATTCACAATGGCACTGTTTTACATGAGCAAATTTTTATCAGTGAGGAAGATCAACAACCTTCATGTTCATTAAACGATCATGTGGTTGATTACATGGAAGGTTATTTCATTTCAGATCTGCAGCCTGTGCTCAGCTACCAACATGAAAAAGAAGATGACTTGATCAAGAAATCGTTGTTAAAAGACACTTTCTTTCTCCTGAGCTTGATGAAAATATTCAACAATATTTCTGGCAAGACAAAGTGTTCCAAAGTTGTCTTTCTTCCCCTGAGAATGATGTGATGGTAAAATTTCTAAGTGGCCTAGACATGGATGAGGATTCTGAAAATGCATCCATGGGAACTCGAGACTGTGAAATAGTGCATGTTGTTATCTTTTTCATATTTTCAAGAAGGTTATGAGCAGGAACTTATTTCAATTCATTCATTTGAAAATCAAAATGACAATCCTCAAGAAAATTTCTAGAAGCTTAATAAAACCAAATTAGAGCCATTTGATGAACAAGGAGATAACCCTGATGCACATAATATGGTTGTCATATTTGAAGATGTTCAAGGATGTAGGAAGGTTTTTGTTGAGATGCATGGAAAAATAGACAAACCGATCGCTACCATTTCATTTTAAAATGTTTTCAGAACTGAATAAATAGAGCGAGAGCAACAAACACTTGTGAAACAGACTTGTCATTCCATTCTTGTCCATCGAGAAGAAGTAATTTTTCACGGTTTCCATAATCCTATGGCGCATTAAATGGAAAATTCTACTAATCAGAATTTAAAGCTTAGGAAGGACTATAATCTTAGAAGAGAAGATCATGGAAGCTCAACATTAGCATTAGATATGGAGTATCTTACACCAATGATTTCTTTTCAACCAGTATCGCTTTCTAATCCAGAAGGTCGTTTCTCCCAACAATCTCAACAGATTTTTCAATTTTTTGATGGAAATCAACAAGACCAATCACTTGAAAACCAGAATGCAATAGAGGAAAGGATAAATGATTATTATTTTGTGCATGTGTTGGAAGATCCCTTTACGACTTTCCTAGAGACGACGAATAGTCCTGATATTTCTGGAAGTCCAAAATTTAAATTCAAATGAAATTTATCAAATGAGTTTTCAATGAACATGTTTTGGGGCAAGTAGGTGCAAAGAAAATGAATAGTGGATAGAATATTGGCATGGCTACATTGGCATTTTCATTTTACTTGATCGACACTTTCATTCAAGCAGTTAGGGTAGGTAGGATTGTGCGAATAAGCTTGTTGGTCAAGCATTTTTCAGTTTGGATTTCCAATAGTGTGTACAATCATATTTTAGTGGTGTGTTCAGTGTTCAGTATCCAGTTGAGGGCAGTGTGTAGAGTTTGGTTTTCAGCAGACAATGGTGACAAGTCAAAGCAGGGTACACACGGATGTTTTGAGAGTAGCCAAATGGATCAGGCACCATCTCTACAAGTTCTTTTCTACCTCACAAGGAGGATAGAATCCCAAGTTGGAGCCTATGTTATCACTATAACAATTTCCTTTTAATGGAAGCCAAGTTTCAAATTTAGCAGATGGCTAAAATAGTGTGGATATGTGGCTAAATTTGGAGGAACAGGTTACATCTAGTGGAGAAAATGCCAATATAGCGGAGGCGTGAAAGTGATGGGGCCCGGCGGACCATAGATCCTGAAGTGGCCCATATTGACGGTCAGGATGCATATCGGGTGATGAAGTAGCACGGAGGATAATTTTTCGAGGGAGGGCCGGGAAAAAATGGTTTCACCTCATGGAAACGTGGCACCACCAAATGCATATCGGGGGGAAAAGTGGGTAGACTTGAAACCACACAAGTTCACCCCGATGTCACGTGTTAAAAAATCATTTGATATGTGTCACTTACAAAGATAGTGTGTAGAAAAGGAAGAGTTAACAAATTATCCAATCACATCAGTATAGTTGTTTGAGTACTTTACGTCATGCAATGTCGGTAAGCGCCGCCAGAGAGATGATATGAAGGCTCATCATTCGAAATTGACAGTTGAGTGTGATAGGTCATTTCTTGGACAAGTACTTTTGTCAGTAATATATGATTAGGAACTCAATGACGATCGTCTTTCAAAACATAGATAAAATTAGCCTTTTTTGAGCAATCAACATTCCATTTTGAACAGAGTAATTTCAAAACAAGATCAACTTCCTAATTTTTGTGTTTAAGGGAGACAAGTTTAAGTTTTTCTGCAAAATTGGGAAAAATGGATAAAGTTGATCAAGCGCCCCCCAGTGAACCAGTATTTTCAACTATTATGGTGAATTCATCAACAAATAAGAAAGAGAGGTTGGTTGCATGGATACTAGAAACAAAATTCCATACAGATCCTGCAACAAGGCAAGAAGTGGATAAAGAGGTCGGATTAAATCCCATCATAGGGATTTAATCATCAACAGATAAGTGGATGGGCACTACGAGTGATCAGTAAAGAGGAAGCGAAGAAAGCAACAGAAAACAATGATCAGAGTTGAGGTGGTTGAGAGCATTAGGGAAAACCAATCGGTTTGGTTGATCTCTCTAAAGGAAGAAATCACCAATCTGGAATAAGTTCTCAGGCTAAATTGAGTACATTTCGGAAAATTTTGTAAACTATATGAACATGTGGTGTTCAACGAAAAAACCTTGGATATGTTAGTCATGTTTATAACACTCCCTATGAAGTAGGATATATGTTGTTATACGTTACTCCTTTTTGTAACCGATATCTTTCTATCTTTAAAACTATGGGGAAGTTGAGTCGTTTTGAATCCCACATGTAAATATTCAATATATATCATCCCAAGGATAAAGAAAGTATGACGGACTAAACAGGGACCTTCCCTTGTAGCGGTAGGATTTTGTAAATCCCTGGAGATACATGAATATACAATGCATAAGTATTTTGAACTGTTTATGAAAATATTCTAATGGTTGTGATATGGGTTCTATTTTCTTTCGTAGTGTGTGTCTCTTGTGTCTTTGAAATACCATTTGCACTTTCTTCTTTTTAAATTGGAGAGTCAAAAGCTAAGAATTCATCTCTTGATGCTCTTGACTGAAGAAATTTAAGTTTTGTAACCTTCTTCCTAACTAATTCAGAATTCATTTTAATATGCTCTGATGCAGTTTTTTTTTCTTCCTTTTCCTTTGTCACCATGCATATTTCAATTTAAAAAACTCAGACTCATGGCCTCATTTAGCCTTTCTCCTCTAGATATTTCTAATGACCTGCCATTGTTGTATTCATTTTCGACTCCATTGCCCTAAATGTTACCCTCATTCCTTCATCAACAACTTTATAAAACCCCCAACACAAATCAAATATAACCACTAATTATCTAAGAAATACCCAGTGACATGAGAGATCCCTCTCTGAGTTGATCAGGCTAGTGCCCATCTCTAAAGTAGGTTGAAACAGTTACCTCTGTCATTTGTTTTATCAGTCGAACAAATTTACAAGGTGTTAAGACACCCCACATGAATCCTAGCACTAATGTTACTTCTGGAAGTTAATTTTAAGGTTTTTGTTGAGAACAATGTTGGTTGTCAAGGCCATAATTTCCAACAAGTTGTGATTTTAACCCTGAAAAAATGTGGTGATGCTAGGAGAACTACTTTTTGATCTGAGGGTCAATTTTAAGGTTTTCGTTTGCAACTTTATGGGGATTTAAAGCCATGGTGAAAAATGTTGTAAATTTAACTTTAAAAATGTGACTTTAGGAGAATTTATTTTCGATTTAGAGGTTGATTTTGGTGTTTTGAATCAAAAGTATGGGTATTTAGGGTTAGAGTTCTCATCAATTCAATAACTATGTTCACTACAATGCATTTTTGGTAAGCTAATAATCAATGCTATTAAATCTCTTCTAGATGAAATCCAAGAAGTTGGTTTGAAGAAATGAGATTTTAGTGTATCAAATGGGGCAAAAGTGTCATATGATCCTAA
>ML821040.1:17099-30271 GCA_009831015.1 Picea engelmannii | reverse complement strand
AACAGCATAATAATGACAATAATTACCTCAAACTGATGTTGTTCTGAAGCTCTGCCCAAACTGATTAACCTCCCATTCAGCTAGGAACAGCCTATCCGGCTCCCTAGCCCCAAGATTCCTTACGGTTTCCTAGGCCCTGAGCCCAAAATTCTCAGCAACACGTGCCCCTGTGAGAGTCCTCAAGCAAGCTGCAAGTAAAACCAGTAAAACAGATGCAGCTCCCAAATTGTTCCTCCCTTCTCCTCCCCTTCTCCAACTTTTCACACCCTCTCCTAATATGAAAATCTTCCTCCACCAAAAGATCCCCTTTCCGAGTGCTCTCCCTTGCCTTATTCCCTTCATTATCCATCGCCTTCCCTTCATTTATCACTCAACCACCTTATCTCTCCCATAAATTGGCCCATCTACCAATAACCATTATATTATAAACTAAGTCTTTATAAAAATAAATATATATATAAATAAAAATAAATAAAATCTATTTTAATAGTTTATTAAACTAATATTTATTAATCTAATAATTATTAAACTAATAATTATTAAAGGATTAATTAAGGTTGTTACAATTGGGGCATAAGAGCATTTGGGAAGTAAGTTTTATTTCTTAACTTATTTGATTTTTTGAAATGATTATTTAATTTAATTTTAATTATCAATCAAAACTAACAATAGCTGAAAATGTAAAATAAAAAATAAAAAAACTGAAAAAGAAACAAAAGGGAATCCATTATTATTTATCTAAAAGATAAAAAATATTGGGGTGTTTTTTAGGCTCAAAAAATGGCGACACACTGGGAGAAACAATTATCTTTGTCCAACTTTACTTGAAAGTCTTATATACATCAAATATTAGAGTTAAGTCACATGATTGTAGGAATAGATTCCTCAATTTATGGGTACCACCAATGACCAAGCATTAAAGATATTCTCACCAAAAACAAGTATTTAGTAACTTACAGATTATGTCTTTGAATGAACTTCTGAAGTTAATTTCCTTTAGATTTAGTCTAAAATTGGTACAAGGTGTGACCTAAGGATTTTACCTTGAGTAAGTAGACATTTTCCTTTGTTTGTTCCTCATCTCTCTTTTCCCCGACATTTCTTCATTGCCAGCGAACATCCGTAGCCACATCGAAGATGCCTTAGTATCATACAAGCATGGCCCCGCTGCCAAACAAGATTCCATAACCCTTACAAGTTTACTTGTACTTCCCACACAAATTGTTCTTTCGACTTCCTTGATTTATTTAGTTGCACCCTTAATGATTTAAATATATGTATTGCATTAGAAATTTAGTGCTTAAGGAAGTAGGGTGATGCGGGAGCTATTTAAATTTTCTTGGCAATCTATTTATTTATAGAGTTCAGCTTAAGGTCTTTCTTCCACTAATTATTTTTATAAGATTTTAGGTGTGAAACGAGGAGCTCAGAAAACACAATTTGCATGAAACCTAAGATGCAATAGTGATATAGATATGAGGTCTTTGTGACAAAGGCGTTCCACCATAACTATAAAGGAAATGTTTTCCAAATTATGAAACTTTTATATAGATGATTTGAATGTGATGATTTTCAGTTGGAGACAGACATCTAATACAAATCAAATTGTGTCAATAATTATTGAGGATAACAAACCTTTTATTGTTTCAAACAAAAGATAAAAAAATAAAAACAAACCTACGTACATATTTTACAGTACTATGAATTTTTATGCGAAGTAATTTTTTAGAATATGGCCATTCACTGAAAGAATTTATTTCTTGCCTTCTAGTGTTTGAAGAATGAATGTAGAAGGGCCAATCTTTTCAGCAATTTGAAATGGGAAAAACCATAATTTTTTAAATTTAGTATGTTTTACTTTCTCTTCATGAGCTTTGTCCCATTTTAACACTAAATCACCAATCTAAAAGTTTTTATTGCTAATTGAATGTTTATCGAACCGTTTCTTTATTATTCTTTGGTTTTTAGAGAAAATGTGTCACTTTATCTCTTTATTCTTCTAGCTTTAATAATTCCTCTATTCATTCTTGCATTTTAGGATAGGGATCCTCTATAACATATTGAGCCAATTCAAGGGAGGGTAGAGCTACATTAATTGGTAAGATGGCCTCCTTGCCATAGACAAGGAAATAAGGGGAATTGTGTAATACAACTTTGGGTGTGACTTTGTTAGCCCATAATGATGATGAAAGTGACTTGTGCCAATTTATATGATTTTCATTAATGGCTCTTTTAATGATCCAAAGAAGGTTTTTATTAGTTGGTTTTGCCAGACCATTCCCTTGCGGATAGTAGTTGGAAGAATATCAGAGTTTAATACCTTTCTCTAAAGAAATTTCAGTTAACTCCATCGAAGAAAAATAAGAAGCGTTATCAAATACCAGAGTGTTAGGAATGACAAACCTTGTGATAATGAATTGCTCGATAAAATATATCCCCTGATATTGATTTATAGTTTTTAGTGGAATGGCCTATGCCCACCTGGTGAAATAGTTTGTAGTTGTCAATATGTATTTGTGTAATCATGATGAGTTTGGGGTTATTTATATGATGATTTTCAATCCCCATTTTCTCAAATGGTCCATTGGTTGTTACATGTTGCAAAGGGAGTGCATGTTTCTTCTCTCTTCCAGCAACAGTTTGACAAACTTTTCATTTTATAACATATGTGTGGGCGTACTTAAATAGAATAGACCAATAATAACCTTCTCGTAAAATTTTATGGGTTGTTGTGTCTCCACTGAAATGTCCTCCTGCAGGACCATCATGCAAATCTAATAATACTTTGCTAACATCAGTCTTATTTAAACATCTTAAAAAAATAAACTCATGATTTTTCCTAAATAACACTCAATCAATTAAATGATAATGTGTAGATTTCAACCATAATGCTCTTTTCTTTTTGGGCTCATAATGGAGAGGAGTGAAACCATGAGTGAGAAAAAAATTTAGGTCTGTATACCATGAATTAGAATAATTATAAGTAAAGTCTCATTGTTTTGTTCTTATGACTCATTTTCTTCTTCAAGTTTATTATCATTTTTAAAATACATCAATTATGTGGCTAATTTGCATAGGCTCGGGCCTTGAATGATTTTGGAAGGTATAATTTCCAAATTATATTCTTGCAAGGTAGTCATCTAATTCTCTCTTTTGTCTCCAAGATCTTTTTTCACAAGTAAATTTCGAACTAAAGGAAATGGGGCAATCACTTTGGTGTGTGATTTTAAGAGGGAAGGCCTAAAGTGTTTGACAACCTTGAATATTTCTGAATAGTTCAATTTTGCACCCTGAAAACATGTATTCATAAAAGAAATAGGGATTCGAGTATCTTGATCATTTTTTTGAGTAAGAACGGAAGAAAAAGAATAAAGAGTGAAATCCTTGCTGAAATTAGGAGATTATAAATTTGGGGTTGCACAATTACTTCTTTTATTGCTTTAAATGGCTCTCTTTCATTGTTATTCCATTTGAAAACAACATTTTTTTTAATCATATTATGTAATGGTCTTACTATTTTTGCAAAACTAGGCACAAATCATTTGACAAAATTGATTTGTCCTAAGAAAGATTGCACGGTTTTCTTATTATGAGGAAAAGGGAATTCTAATGTTGATTGATTATTTCGAGTTCAATCTCAATTCTTGATTTAGAAAAAATAAATCCCAAAAGATTACCCCTTTTTTTGAGCAAAGACGATTTTCTTAGGATTAAGAGAGATGACGTATTTTCTACAGCGGTCAAATTTTTTTTAAGATGATGCATGTGATCATATTTGTTCTTGGAAAATATAGTGACATCATCTAAATATATTAGCATTGTTTTATTCAATAGACCTCTAAAGGAAATGTCCATGGAATGTTGAAATGTGGCCCCAACATTTATTAAGCCAAATGGCATTTTTTTGTATGCATAGGTTCCCTATTTTGTTCTAAAGGTCATCTTTTTAAACTAAGACCTGGTTATATCCTAAAAATCCATCTAGAAAAGAAATTATCCCGCTAAAAATTGTAAAATTTGTTCCATTGGGGGAAGGGGAAAATTATGTTGAATTTCTCTCCCTAACAACCCTTGATATGTTCTAATACCATGTTGATATTCATCCTCTACTAAACACCATGAAGTTAGCTCAAAATAAAATATTTTTATCTACTAAGAAAACCACTGAGTAATCAACTAAACATGCAGCAGAAGCATATACTAGGAAACCAAAATATCACAAAAAAGACACCAATATTTTGGGTAAACTAAATGTGGAAAAACTCCAGAGGAAAAACTAGTTCAAATATGCTTGTATTAAGGTCAAATCAGGGCTCTCTTAATAGGGAAAATGACCCACTAAGATAAATATACACAGCAGACAAACCTAGACATTTCTCTGTTGTACGACCCTATACCAACACGTTTCCTAAGGTGTACGTGATTGTCCTTTAGAAAACCCATGTGCATACGTGATTGTCTCCAAATATACCCACGTACATGTATGGAAAAACCATACGAAGACTTTTGTATGGTGTTGCACTTCTCTCTAGCTTCAATCCTCTGAAACCCACCTGTGGCTATCTCTGCTCTCTCTTCTCCTTGACCTATATGAGCTCTAGATGGAATTCCTTATGAACCTATCCATGATCTTGATTCATGATACTTTGTGATCCAACCCTCTTTACATCAATACTTGTATAAAATATTTTCACCCAACCTATGAGATCTCCTCACTCTAGTGTACGTAAAAGTCCTTCATTGCTCCTACACTCCTCACGCTAGAAAAAGTCATTTTCTATCCTCAACCTTGGTCTCTCACCAAAGTGACTTACGATTAAAGTCTCTCACAAGTGTATTCCTCCTTCACCCTAGCATTTCTTTTATAATAACGAGTTACAATCTATTTCTAATCTCACTTGAGATTTATATTACATGTTGCATGCTATGCATGTTCCTTAAATAAATCAATTCACTAAAAAACATTTTTACTTTAAATAATTATTTTTAACTAAAGTAAACTCAAAACTATAAGATTCTCGATGACTTCCACATGCTAGACACATGCCAATGAGGAAGTACATGTTTGATGCTACTACTAACATCAACACCCACTCTTAGCGTGGAAGGTACTTCTCCCACCTGGAGTTGGCTCAATCTTCACTACCAAATCTGTTACCATGCATGGTCTCCAAGACACTTGATTGGTTGCTCCCTCTAACACAAAATCTATCTCTGCCGTCATGATCTGACCTTTCTTTGAAGACTCACTTCCTTTGAACATGCTCCTAGAAGCCTCTTGCTCCTAAGCATCCTGCATGGCCATCTCATACCATGACTCCTTCTCGATAGACTTGTAAGGAACACTAGTATAAAATGAGAGATAAGTGACCAAAAAAATTACCAAAATCCACATAAAAATGACCACTTTTGATTTGGCGATTGCTGGTGGCTAATTTCTGGTCTCTTATCACATGACCAAAAATGTGGTCATATTTAGTTTGGTCATTTATAGCTTGTCTTGTGGTCATTAATTTGGTCATATATTTGATCATTATGATCAAATTAATGACCAAATATATGACCAAATTAATGACCAGAAGACAAGCTATAAATGACCAAACTAAATATGACCACATTTTTGGTCGCGTGATAAGAGACCGAAAATTAGCCACCAACGATCGCCAAATTAAAAGTGGTCATTTGTATGCGGATTTTGGTCATTTTTTTGGTCACTTATATCTCATTTTGTACTAGTGTAAATACATACCAAGGGCTAGCATATGTAGAGCATGCAAAGTGAAACAACAGTAAAAGGAGGCATAAAGGCAACAAGATTCATTTACAAAACCCTCAAAGMCACAAAACTCCTTCAGCRTTTTCTACACACTAGTACTTGTCTACAATTTCACTAAATTTGAGATCCTACCTCTTTTTTGTTCCCACTTCTTAGAAAAAGTATTCAATATTATAGTCTCAGCTAACCAAATCTTCTTCCCAAAGTTTCTCATCCTAGAACTACCATAAATTTTTATTTTGTTAAGCTTTATTGATGAATTATTCCTTCCATGATAGCGATGTGATCACTCTTTTTAGGTCCCTTGTGTTAGCACTCAAATCTRCACCATAAAAAAATTAGATACTTCGCCAACTTTGTGCCAAMTTTGCAAAAGCCTCCCATTTTTCGCCAGTTCCCATAGCCTCCAAATTATTCCATCAAGTCATAATTATCATTTGATGAGCTATCACTATTTTTCTTTGTCGGAAAACCTTTGGTCTTTGCCTTTTTTTGTTTTCTTTGTAAGAATGTCATAGGCCCTTGTCAAGTTTGCTAGATCTCTAAATTGTTATGAAAGCTTACCCTTTTGCCACTTTTGTTCCAAAATCCATATATATATATATATATATAGAGAGAGAGAGAGAGAGAGAGAGAGAGAGATAACATATTATTTCAAAACTATTTATATATTTTCGAAATTATGTTTTGTATATGTTTTTTAAATAAAAAGGATTTTGTCATTTTCTTTAAAAAGAAAAGTATTGTGTGCTCGAATGTGTCCCTATTCGAAACCCAAAATTCAACCATTAAGTTGTTAAACTTGAATTCCAAGTATCTAAATCCAACACCACATAACATATGCCAAGTCACGACAACTTGCATCGGATGTAAGCCATGTGGAAGGAGGGAGCCAACTAGGAGCCAAAATTGTGCTCAATGCATCGAAATCCATTTAGAGCACTCACACATATTGTTATTTTTCATATTGAATCCCTCAACCATGTGGGATATAAGCATGAAGCCTGACAACGATCTTGTATTCATGATCGACAACACATACCTATCATCAATGAAAAAACACTCACGAGTCTAGTTTCAAAGGTCGAGCCCAATCTCCATGTCATCACCAACCTATCTAAGCACTTGAGACTAAAACCCAGACCATCATTACTACGAGCTAAGGATCAAGGTTATGTTGAGCTCACTATGTGAGCAAATGCCATGTTTAACGTACAGGCTAAACATATCCATGAGTATAAGCGCCAACTGTTAAATATTTTGGGAGTTATATATCGATACAAGAAGATGAAGGAAACGACTCCAGAGGAGAGGAGAGCAAATTTTGCCCCTCATGTATGCATATTTGGAGGCAAAGAATTTTCAACATATGTGCAGGTAAAAAGGATAGTGAAACTGGTAACAAATGTTGGAGTTACAATAAATCAAGACACAAAGATAGGAGACTTGCTAAAGATTGTTTTTATACCATATTATAATGTAAGTATTGCAAAAACGCTCATTCCTACAAGCGAACTTTCTCAACATATTAGTACTACTGGAATGGAAGCCAATAGAACCAGTGACATGAAGTTTTCCATGAATGGATGTGTCTTATTAGGGACATTGGATGTGTAAGTTTTAAACCTGTGAAGTAAAGCAATGCATATAGATTCTTAAGAAAAACAGAATTATATCGGAAACCCTCAACCGGGAAAACTTTTCTTATATTCATTATATTGAATTTCACCATTCACTATACAATATATACAATTTTTTTAGGTATTCCGTAGATACCAAAACCCTAATCCCTAAAACCGGGATTATTTTTAGTAAACTGCTAAAAATAGCAAAAACCGCCCCAAAAAAAAAATTTTGGGGCGTTGCCCCGGGCATGCCGAGCGTTGCACGTAACTAGGGGGGGGGCATACTTGGCCCCCCCTGGGACCCCCCTAGGAAAACACCCGGTGTACACAACACAAACAAAACACTAATACGAGGGATCGTCAGACGCAATTGTCATATCTGATGCACCCACACACACACATGCAAAGAATATAACACATACCCAACATTCTCCCACTTGTTGTTTTCTTTGCATCCAGGGGTCAAGGGGATTATATAGTCAACAAGCCAGGGCAACAATGCCCATTTTTACTCTACACCAGGAGAACTTTTCTGTGCTCACAGACTTTGTCAATGAATCTGCAACATTCTTCAAAGTGTCAACCTTTTCTAGCAACACCTTCTCTTCCTCAACCATGTCTCTCACAAAGTGATACTGAACATCAATATGCTTTGTCTTCGAATGATAAGCTAGGTTCTTTGCTAGGAAGATTGCATTCTGACTGTCACAATCTAATCTCACTGCTTGTTGTATCAACCCTATACCTGAACACAATCTTTGTAACCATATTGCTTCCTTGCTTACATGAGTGGCTGCCATGTATTCAACTTTTGTAGTTGAGAGTGCCACTACAACGTGTCTTTTGCTCATCCAACTGATTGTTGTTGTTGTTGTTGTTGCTTGAAGACCCATTGTTGAAACAGTCAAAAGAACGCAAATCTCGTTGTTGAAATAGTCCGTGATCTGCAATGCTGGAACAACAATTCACACAGTAGTAAGAAGGAGTTGTTACACTGGCTGCAACAGCCGCACCTTAATCCAGCATTAACCATCGCTGCTGCTTGAGACCACGTTGTTGAAATAGTCAGAACGCAAATCCCGTTGTTGAAACAGTCTGTGATTTGCGATGCTGAAACAATATACAACAGCAGTAACAAGAAGATAAATAAAGAAGTTGTTACACCGGCTGCAACAACTACACCTCAACCCAGCACCATTCAAACTATTGTAATAGAATTCTGCTACGGGAGATCAGGATATCCTATTCCAATATAGAAAATTAGATCTGACTAAGAATAGGATTCGTGTGTGCACATGTAATTTGATGATCAATTGTATTAAGGGGATTCTCCTATTTAAATAAGGGGAAATCATCATTAGAAGGGGAGCCTTTTTGGCTAGAAAGGAATTACAGATAAGGATGTGTTCACTTTGGATATTGTAAAATGATACAATTGACAGATGAATAAAAGATTATTCTAATCATTTCTTCTTAGTTCCTTTCATTTCTGGGGAATCTTGTGAGAAGGGAGGGCCCACCTTCTTCACAAGATTCACCAATTAGTTATGTAGTGTGTTAGCATTATTTTTGTTCACGCCTTGATTAAACTCTGTTTTACTGAAACTCTACTTTACTGAACTTTGTTTTGCTGAAACTCTGTTTTACTGATTGTTACATTGTTTTCATACAATTCATGCTTAGGTAACTGTTAATCATTCTGATTAGTAATTATTCTTGATGAATTTATGAAAGTGTGATAATCAGAGATAGGTGCTAAATATTCATGCTTGGATAATAGGGTCATGTTCTCTATTATGAGATAGTTAGCCTTTAGTTTGTGTCAATCATTTTTATTAGTAATGAGTTCATGAAAGTGTGATAGTCGGAAACAGATGTTGAAGATTCCTGCTTGGGGAATAGGGTCATGTTCTCTGTTATAGAATAGTTAGTATTTTTTTTGCAGTATCCTGAAAGATTTCCTTCCTAGGTTGTCGTTTCTTAATGTAATCCAGGATTCTTCTGATAATTATTTCCTTAAACCTCAAACTCTGCAATAGATAGATTGATTTTCTGTATTTCAAAGTACAACTTCAATCTATTCAAGGCAACGTGTGATTAATGTACTTTTACTACAACTCTAGATTGCTTTTGAGATTGAGCATATACAGTGTGTGATTGCCTTTGAAATAAATAGACTTCCCTGGATTGACAATTTATGTAACACTTGATTGTTTAGTTAATAAGCAATTACAGTGAACAACATTTTGGCGCCGTTGCCGAGGAAGGAAATTATAGATTTCAAAAGAACTTATGTTCTTTCAGATATACTAATTGCATGAGAGGACATGGAGCCCCCAAATAAACTGACCCTACAGGTGATAGGGGCAGAGGAAGGGGAGGAAGAAAGACTTTTATTGACGAGATTATATCAAAATTTGAATCTGTTGCTCCTCAGCGACCAAGCTCTCGAAAACCAAAATCTCAACCTTCCCTTCAAGCAAACTTTGAAACGAGGAAAGAGATTTGGAGTCCTGAAACAGTTGAGAAACCAACAGAAAACATTGAGGATCGAGCAAGTGCAGGAGGGGAACAAACAGAAGAAACCATGGATGAGTATAATGAAGAACTGCATCATGAAGAACAGGCAGGTCCTGAAGGAGAGGTAAATGATGAAAACTCTTTTTCCACCTTAGGATTTCCTATTGGTGATCTTCCTAGAGGAGTAGCTCCCATGAAGAATATTCCACTCTCAGATTTACCTAACTTTCATAGTTTATCTTCAAAAGATCCTGATGAATTCATTTTCGAGTTTGACATATTATGCAGAAGTTATGATTACATTTCCAATGCTAAAAAATTGAAGCTATTTCTAGCAACATTGAAAGGAAATGCATTAAGATGGTTCATGAGTCTTGGAGGTCATGTAATCACAACATGGGATCAGATAAAACATAAATTCCTACGTAAATACCAAGACTATTGCCGAACAAGAGAAAAAAGAGAGGAACTATTCAAGATGATACAGAAAAAGCATGAAAATCTGGAGGACTTTGTAGAAAGGCTACAGTATAATCTACAAAGATCCAGTCACCCCGATGTAAGTAAAGATATTCTTAAAACAATATTACTAAAAGGAGTAAGGGATGATTGTCTAGATACACTGAATATGCTTGGAAAATGGGACATATCTAAAGAATCATATGATGAAATTGTTAACCTATGTAAAAGATGTTCAAGAGGAGTTGCAAGGAATAGATCAAATAGCAGGGATAGCACATTTTCAAGAGTTCAAAAATCAGCCAGTGGAGGAGCAACAAGAGCCGAAATAGGTAATTTACTTGAGGGTTTTAAAACTGAAATGTTAAGCTCTTTTGTCTCACAAATTGATACCTTGCTGATTCAAAGGAAACAAGCCGAAGCAGAAGCAGCTTTGTCCATCTTTTGTTACAAATGCAGAGATAAGCACCCACGAAGGGAATGCCCATTGGACAAAAAGCCAATCTGCACCATTTGTGATAAGGATCATGAAACTCAACAATGCCCTTCTTTACCAGGAATCAAGGCAGCATTACAACCAATTGGTGAAGAAGCTGAAGCTGTCTATCTGTTGACACAGAGAAGGCAATGGCAGCCGCGGGGACAAGGTATGAATCCTAATATGCCATTTACATCTTCTAATCGTTGGAATAACTATCCTTCTTTTTATCAAGCAAATTACCCTCCCTATAATCAAATGCAATACCTCAATCAAATGAATTACCCACCCATGAAACAAACTAACCCTCCCTTTGTAAATCCAACAATGTGGACTCCTTGGCCTCCACAACAACAACCTTACCTTAACCAATGGATTCCAAATTGGAGAGGTCAACAACCCCTGTTCCCAAATCAATTACCTTAATCACAATTTCTGCAACCACTCTCCTTACCATCAGGTACTCCACCGAACAATCAAATGATGAGGCCCCAACTACCTATACAACCTAACCCTAACCCCAATAATAAGTTTGTGCAATGCATTGATATTCAAAACCAGCCTATACTTTCTCTTTTCCCTGCGCAATGCAATGATATTCATTTACGATCTGGAAAAATAGTAGAACCTATCATTACTGATGTTACCTCTTCTGATTCCAATAAAGAGGAAACAAAAAAGCATGATGTACCTAAAGAGGTACAATCATCCTCCAACACTGCTGCTGAAACAAAAAAACCATCATTTCCTGAGCGTTTAGCTTTGACTAAAACGCCTGAGCCACCTGCTTTCAATCTTCTAGGGGAATTACAAAATCTTTATGTCAAAATTCCACTATTACAAGCACTAAGAGACGTACCAATTTATGCCAGAACTGTGTGAGACATTTGTGTTAAGAAACCCGGTAGGAAAACTAGAGATCCCCTCATAGTTCATGCCATGGGTGATTTGTCTGCACTAATGTCAGGCAAAGTTCCCCCAGTTAAATATGGTGATCCCGACCATCCTACCGTCTCAGTGCAAATTGGAAAAACAATAATTCCTCGAGTCCTGGTAGACTTAGGCACTGCTATCAATATTATGACTCTTGAAACCTCACCACTGTTACAACTGAAGAATGAAATCAGAGACACCCCAACCATTCTAGAATTAGTTGATGGTTCTACAATCAAACCGGAAGGAGTCATTGAAGACCTAATCATCTTAGTTGAATACTGGAATTATCCAGCTGAGTTTGTGGTATTACAACCTAAAACAAAGTTGAGGGGCCACCCTCTAATTTTGGGCAGACCTTGGCTAGCCACAGCAGATGCTTTTATCAGCTATAGATCTGGTTCAATGACAATTTCCAATGGATATGAGACTAAACATCTTACCCTCTACCCTCACGCTACACCCTTGATTAATAATGACAATTCTTTATGGGTGGACTTTGATGATCGAACTACTCAACCTATCTTGACTATCGGACAAGCCTTAAGCCTTAAAGATGCCACTGAGGATGAAGTAATTAATAACTTTATTTGTGAACCTTCCTCTGTGACTCCAGAAACTCATAACCAACTAACTGCGCTTTTGGAGTCAGATAACCAGGAAAACCTTAACTCTGAAAACCCACCTCAAACATCAGCCACCATCTCTTCTAAAAGTATACCAGTAGAAATTGAACTTCGCAAAACACTGAACATAAATCCCAACCTGACAGATGTTGAAACACAACAATTAATGAAGTTACTTCTTGAACATAAGGAAGCATTCACATGGGACTATACAGATATGAAAGGAATCTCTCCCGAATTATGTACTCATCGTATTTATATCAAGGAAGATTGTCAACCGATCTGCTAATCTCAACGACGAATGAACCCTAATTTAAGATAAATTCTTAAGGAGGAACTTCAAAAATTGCTTAATGCAGGGTTTATATATCCTATATCGAACAACGAATGGGTTTCCCCGTTGGTAATAGTTCCTAAGAAAAACGGGAAATGGAGAGTATGTGTAGACTATAGAGCCTTAAATAAAGTCACTCAAAAAGATCACTTTCCGTTACCATTCATTGATCAGGTGTTAGATAGTTTGTCAGGGAAATTTTTTTTCTCCTTTTTAGATGGTTTCAGTGGGTATAATCAGATCAAAATTGCACCCCAAGACTAAGATAAGACCACTTTTACTAGCCCTTGGGGAACTTTTGCTTATAAAGTCCTCCCATTTGGACTATGTAATGCACCAGCAACCTTTCAAAGAGCAGTTATAGGAATCTTTTTGGATATGATTAATGACTCTATGGAAATTTTTATGGATGATTTTACCC
>ML821039.1:8641-19497 GCA_009831015.1 Picea engelmannii | reverse complement strand
GGAGGGGGGGGCATTAATAGATAAATTATAATATAATTTCTCTATTAATGCCCCCACCCCTCCCACCCTCTATAGAGGGTGGTATAGAGGGTGGGAAGGGGGGGGCATTAATAGAGAAATTAGAGGGTGGGACGGGGGGCATTAATAGAGAAATTATATTATAATTTCTCTATTAATGCCTTGCCTAATATAATTTATCTATTAATGCCCCCCCCCTCTATAGAGGGTGGGAGGGGGAGACATTAATAGAGAAATTATAATATAAAAATAACTTGCATGAAAATTATAATATGGAGTTATAAAATAATTTTTTGGTTAAAAAAATAAGTTGGATGGAAATTATAATATGGAATTATAAAATAAATTTCTTATCTCTTTTATATATGGAGGTATAAAATATTTTGTTTTGGTCTCTTATTTATATTCCATATATAAAATAAAATTCTCGTCTATTATATATAATATTTTTAGTTCTAATATATATATATATATATATATATATATATATCCTACTCTTATTTTATTTTATTTTCTATGAAAAAAGTATAATTTTATTCATTTAAAGAGACAAAATTACATTATGTAGGTGTCAAATAATACTGATTGGAAAAAACATCAGATGATTCATGGTTGGAGTTGAAAGGGAAACAAACGCACAATGCACCATACACACATGATCAGATATGTAACTGAAAGCCAAAAACCCCAAACCAGTCGTGAAAAGGCTGAAACATCAATACCCCGAGAAAACTCCAGGAACTAGACGGACCAGGTCTGAGCGATATACATCCCAATTCCAATGAGAGAATAATAGGTCGAAAGAGATATGAAGCTCTCAACACCCAAGTACAAGAACATAGAAAAAACCACCAACACTCCCGATAGGTTCAACCCGCCCATCACAAAACCACAAAGTGTTGCCACAGACCCAAACAACACTTTATGCCAGCATAATAGACCTCAACAAACAATGAGCCCGAAGAATACGACACACTCAACAAAGGACCTCAAGCAGCTGCCAATGAGAGCAATAACACCGCACACCCTCAAAATAGGACCTCAATGCACAAGATCTCATAGGGAAGTAGGAGAAAAGTAATTATTCTTGACAAAAGAGCAGAAGAGATCCAAAACCGACAACATAGGCCACTGACCGCAAAGAGTTACAGAGCCTCGCCACCAACCGCCAAGAATGCAAGATCACGACACTGGCACCCATGGAAAAAACGACAAGGGGAAAACTCTAAGCATGCATCAACAAAATCCGCGAAAGGAAAAAACGGATATGGAAAGCTGCGACCAAGGAGGTTGCAACAAAACCCCATCACCGAAACAAAAATGGAAACGAAGCAGATAAAACAACCGATGCCAAAGACAACCAAATTTGAGCAAAGGGGGAGCTCCACAATGACCAGAAACACGAAGAAAAAAACCTCATGCACCTTTGCATCGCACCCAAAATGCGTCAAGGGAAAAAGGGGGACATCGATCGAAAACCAACGCTCAAAAGATAGATCAGGTGCAGGTATTTGGCTAGGGTTTCCTGCAGACGACCTTAATGGTGCAGGTTTGTGGCTATAGTTTCTATAAGATTGTAGAAATGAACAGAGCAGAGGCATGGTAACAACAAAATGGGAAGGAGATGTTGACCTTAATGTGGTTGTAGACGACTGACAACCACCTGAGAACAAAAAACGAGACTTGACAAGAGATGGTCTCTCAATCTTGAAATCATTGCAGACAAAGATGCTCAAAATCAATGTGAAGGAAGACATATATGAATGTACAGAACCCCCAAAGCCGTTGGGGGCTAACGAAAAGCACAAGTCAATGAATTTTGACATGGGTAGAATACTAAGAAGAGCCATGTAATTTTTTTCAACAGAAATATCGTCCCTCGTCTTTCAGTGGAGAGAAATATCGTCCCTCGTCTTTCGACAGAGAAATCCATATTTAAGAGAAACCCTATTTTTTCACGGTCAAATACAATGTTATAGAATATGGGAAGCTGATTTTCTCAAATGTTTTGGAGACTCACATTGAATTTGGTTCAACGTTGGGAACAATTCAAATAATAATCGTGGTGACAAAAATCCAGATATTTTGGAATATGTGAAGAATACATTTGATAAAATATTTTGGATTGGGTTAAAGTGTGAGAGTAATTCAAGTGATTACTTATGGTTAAGAACATGTGTTTTCTCATAAGAGATCACATGTCTAATTTGGTTATAACCTTAAAATAGATTATTATTATTATTATTATTACTATCATTGTGATGATAACAATCCAAATTTTTTAAAATATATGAAGTTGAATACACTATACAAATGTTTTCTAATTTGAAAATATATTGGAAGCAATCCAAATTTATAAGTATTATAACAATGTAGCCATCCAAATTATAATTATTATTATTATTCTTATTGTGAAAGCATAATGAAGATAATTTATCACCTTGTAAAAAGATAAACACTGATTTATTTTAGAGAATATTGTTCTTAATGTTATAAATTTAAAGAGAGTGAGGTCAAGTGAGTAATTACTTACCTTATAACATTTCTTAAGTTGATGTAATTTTAATTTTGTCTTAAAATAATAAATGATTTTTAATTATTATTTATAAAAATAATAAATGATTTTTAATTATTATTTATAAAAATAAAAGATGATTTTTTAATTAAAAACCAAATTATTTTTAATATTAATATAAAAGGAGAATAAATAAATTATTTTTACATAATATAAAGAAAAATAAATTATTATTTTATATATAAAATATATATAGAAAGACAAAAAAATGTTATATCAATGAGTGGCATTTACAAAGGACGCGGAATAAAAGGTGAAATGACGTCACTCTATGCATGGTCTTTCCGGTTGTCCTTCTCATTTCGATAGTCAAAAAGTCAATTCATGGTTTTTGGTTGCCTAAATTAAAAAAAAAAAAAAGTAAGTTGCATGGAAATTATAATATGGAGTTATAAAATAATTTTTTTCTTCTCCTACATTATATATAATATTTCTAGTTCTGTTATATTTATATATATATATATATATATAACTTTTTTTATTTATATGTTTTTTTATAAAAAGAAATGTAATTTTATTTATTCAAATAAACAAAATTACATTTTGTAGGTGTTAAATAGTACTGATTATCTGGAAAAAAACATCAAATAATTCATGATTGTTGGGAAATAAATGCACAATGCATCATACACACATGATCGATATGTAAATGAAAGTCAAAAACCCCAAACTAGTCGTGCAAAGTCTGAAACATCAAAACCTTGAGAAAACTCCAAGAACTGGGCGGACTAGGTTTGAGTGGCATACATCCCAATGCCAACCAAAGAATGATAGGTCGAAAGAGATCTAAAGCTCCCAGCACCCAAGTACAAGAACATAGCCAAAAACACCAACACTCTCGACAGGTTCAACACACCTGTTAGCGTCAGAAGTCACTCCTGGATTGCTTGCAGGAGCAGAGCCCGACGCCCATCAGTTTTTATGTCACGATTTTATAATTGGGGGTGGTCGAATGGCAATAGACCCAGGAAAGCAACATTGACTCAGGAACTAGGGTCTGGTATGTAGAAAGCAAGGGAGGTCTTGATACAACTTCCGTCAGTAAGTAGATTAAAGGGTGGTAGATGGAAGACTTGTGAGAAGGGTGAGCAAGACTGCCTCGGGCAACTGGTCTTCGGAAGCTCGAGGAAGAAAAACTCAGAAGCCAAGATCCTCTTGGTCTAGAGTTTCAAGGAGTTGAAGGGTGACTCGACTGGATCCTCCAATTCCAAGCCATTCCAACACTGAGAGAACACAAGAACTGATTAGAAACGCTGCGACTGTTGCAGTGATCCAACCTACATCATCCTACAACAGCGCAACTCGACTGGATCCTCCAATTCCGAGTTGTTCTAACACAATAAACAAACAGATGGAAGAAGAGGCTGACATCCATAAAGTAAGAAGTCTCAAATGCCTTATACATTAACCAGAGCGACCAACGCTTAATCAAATTTACAGAGCGGGAGCCTAGCTCAACCATCGACACCTACAAAAATGGTGAAAACGCCTACATATACTCGAAACAACAATGGCAACAAAATTGAGATGTTGCATTAAAAACATTGCGTCTGCATGGCTTCTGACAATCTACACCTGCAGTCTCTGAATGATCGTGCACCTATGGCAGACGCAATCGAACTCTTGACAGTCCCGTGGGTGAATCGACGTGCTTTTAATTCGTCGTCGGACTTTCCCTTTATGGCGAAGATGATATCTAACCACCACCAACTACCTTAATAACTGCTTCCTTGGGATTAAGAACGGCCCGGCCAACTCGACACCTTTGGGACGTGGAGGGCCCCTCGCGCTGCCATTTGGATTAGCTGAACGGCCTGATGAATAGACGTGGAGGCCAGCGCGAAGGCTGGGCGCGTAATGGGAGTGGTGGATGGGCAGAGGAGACACGGAGCACGGGGCTTAAGTGGATTAGGAGTAGGAATGGCCATACATAGCCGGAGGGGGAGGGCTGAAGCGCTCTTATGGCGAGGCACAATGCCGTAGGGAGATGACGGGGAAGTCATAAGGCGGCGGGACTAAAGGAAGAAGAGAGGCGAGTTGGGAGATGAAGAACACTTGGCATGAGGTGTCAGGCAAAAATGAGAAAAAGGGAAAGTGTAACACGAGGATGCGTGGACAGGTGACGTGCAGAGAGGAGGACACATGGCAGCTGGAAGGAGGACGATGGACTGTAGAAGGGCCATGCTATGAAGTGAAGTGGAATATAGGCTGTAGGGGAGCAGCGGCTCGGGAGGTGACACGGTGGGGGAAGGCCCCACATTGATTAAAAGTAGAGTGGCTGAGAAGGGTGGGATTTCCTGTGCGCCGTTGATCCGAGCGCTCTGATCGTAGTCGTCGGAGAGGTGCACCCTCGATTCTGGACCCCCTCCCCTCCGCTTAAAGGTAGAAAGGTGGGGGGGCTCCGGAATCCGATGTGCGTCGTTGATCCGGGCGCTCTGATCGTAGTCGTCGGAGAGGTGTGCCCTCGATTCCGGACCCCCCCCCTTCTGCTTAAAGGTAGAAAGGTAGGGGGGCTCCGGAATCCTCTCCTGACCATAGATCTGAGCGCGCAGATCCTGGCCGCCCAGATCCATACCCCCTTTAAGTCCAATGTGCCCGAATTTCATCGATGGATGGATGACTGAGATGACTTCGACGCTTTCACTATGAAAATCCCGAAAGGCCCCACCTGTGGCTCAGATCTTGTGTCGTGTGTCCTTCAGATGGACGGTCCCGATTCTTTCAGGATTTCTGGCACTGGGGGTTCATGATGCAACGCTTCTCAAAATCCCGATTGACCAAACCGTGAAAGCACGGATGTACGCCGCATGTCCTCCAAAAGAACGGTCAAGATGGCATTTGATGTTAGAAGAGGGCTGCCTCCATTATTAAGCTCGCTTGACGTGACTGGGTGCTAGGACCATGGGCTTAGCTTCAAAGGCGCTTATCGACGTTTTGGGGTTTGGGGTTTCGAGACGTAAAATGACGAGGAGCTCTTACCCCTCGAATCCCCGAATTCCGACATGACATAATCATGCACCACGTGTCCTTTTGGATGGATGGCCAAGATCCTTCATGAATGTATATAGACGTTACCCATCGCGCTAATCCCGGCGCAAATCCGCTAACCGCGATTTCCCACTGACCGTCGATCTACTCCTATGGATGAATTTGGGCCGTTGACAACCTAATTTCGCCCGCTCACTTGATTTTCAGCCTGAAATGGGGCTTTACGTGCTACGCTTGGGCGTTCTTCGTGCAACCTGCAGACCTGGATTCTCTTAGGCCCAAGACAAGAAATGTCGCTAACATTAGGCTCCATGGGGGATAGAGTCTTCCCTATGATGCTCTAAGGACTCATTCCGCAGCTTCAGTGCCTTGCTATTGGGCTATGGAGTCAGGCTCAAAACATCACGCTGCTGAAAATACAAGCCGGAAAATAAAAGCAACAAAATAAAGATACATGCTGAAAGGAGCTTATTTATATACAATCCTAAACTAATAAAACACTTTACATGGGGCTAGGTGAAAGTAGATTTCCACCATAGCCATTCAAGAAGCTTCCTGGATAGAAGCTCCTTCCTTCTGTTAATGATCATCAGCAGATGGTGTAACTGTGAAAGAAGAACGATTACACTCTTCAACTCCTCCTTACAGGCTGGAGTTGAGATGAAATAGGGCGGCTCCAAGGCATAGGGGAAATGACACTCCATGTACTTGCTGACAGGGTCATAGAATGAGTGGTGAATTTCGGAAAATTGGCGACGGACAACCTCCTCTGCTATGCAACTGTTCTCATGTGGATGAATATCTCTGAAAAATACAGGTGAGTGGACAACTGTCGTAGGGTCACTGATCTCGGGCGGTGGCTACTCGTTGACTGGCTCTGGATAGGAAAAGAAATGTGCGCTTAGTTGCTCTTCTGGTTCTTCCTCGTCTTCTTCGTGTACTTTCCCATTTTGTAAAAAGGGAATGGTCTCCCGATCCTTCCTTTCAATCCCAAATGTAAACACATCACGGGAAATCTCGTGAAGGAAGAAAGAACAATCCTCTTCCACAATGGCTTCTTCGTTTAAATCTGAGACAACAGGCTCATTAGGGGTAGATGCTAACGCATCCAAAAAATCTTCAATAATCTCTTCAAAAGAGCTTCTTAGATCATCCGCCTCGAAGACTGGAAAATCCTTTTTATTGCCTTCAGATTCCAATTTTGCACACTGGGGAGTGGGGAATATCGCCTGCACCACTAGTTCACTCAGAGCGCCATCCTCCTCCCTAGGAACTTCATCACTCTCATAACCCCCCCCTGCTGCAGACGAATGGGGAGGAGAAWGGAYRGAGCTCTGATYCAGGTCMTCRGGATCATCCTCATAGCCTACRTCYGAAACRRCTTCATCYGGTATAGAGTTGTGGTATCCCTCACTACAGTTATGACAAACTAACACAGAGGGATAAAACTCTTGGTAATAGGCGACGAAAGCTGCATGRAACTCYRAGAGTGAAGAAATGCTAGCAGGGGGTAAAGAATGATACCATTTATGCACATCCCTTGCTAACGAGAACATGAACATTTTCAATAATACATCCTCATGATGTGTCTCCCACTGACGCATGAGTTCATGAAACTCACTGAGGTGCTGAGCAGGGTTGTCATCTTCACGCTTTCCAAATATGGGAAAATAATCGCCCCATTCATTCGGAGAGGGGACAACATTAGGAAAACCAGGAATAGCAGAAAAAATAAAAGGAGCAAACCTGCGAGCAAGGATTTTCTCCATATCGAACCAGTGGAGTCGCCAATCGATCCTTGAATCATGGAGTCGCCAGGTGAAAGATGCACAGCTTCGAATGTGTCTGGTCCTTGTTCACCATCAAAGGCCAGATCCTAACTTTGTTGCTACCCCAGGAAGCTTCTCAGGCTGAGAAAGCAGCTGCTGAAACCTTCTCGAGAAAGCTCCTTAGGGTCAGCTTTCAGGTGTGCTAACAGTAGCCACAGTTGAAACAGTGATGTGCAAACCTTGGAGTCGCCACAGTGGAGTCACCAGGTGCACAATAGCAATCTTGAAGGGCTCTGATGTTTGATGCACCTTCAAAGTCAGAGGCTCAATGTCGTTCTGCCTAGGGAAAATATTCAACTTCGTCCTCGACAACGACGCCAGAAATGTTAGCATTAGAAGTCACTCCTGGATTGCTTGCAGGAGCAGAGCCCGACGCCCATCAGTTTTTATGTCACGATTTTATAATTGGGGGTGGTCGAATGGAAATAGACCCAGGAAAGCAGCATTGACTCAGGAACCAGGGTCTGGTATGTAGAAAGCAAGGGAGGTGTTGATCCAACTTCCGTCAGTAAGTAGATTAAAGGGTGGTAGATGGAAGACTTGTGAGAAGGGTGAGCAAGACTGCCTCGGGCAACCGGCCTTCAGAAGCTTGAGGAAGAAAAACTTAGAAGCCAAGATCCTCTTGGTCCAGAGTTTCAAGGAGCTAAAGGGTGACTTGACTGGATCCTCCAATTCCAAGCCATTCCAGCACTGAGAGAACACAAGAACTAATTAGAAACGCTGCGAATATTGTAGTGATCCAACCTACATCATCCTAAAACAATGCAACTCGACTGGATCCTCCAATTCTGAGTTGTTCTAACACAGTAAACAAAGATATGGAAGAAGAGGCTGACATCCATAAAGTAAGAAGTCTCAAATGCCTTATACATTAACCAGAGCGACCAGTGCTTACTCAAATTTACAGAGCGGGAGCCTAGCTCAACCATCGACACCTACAAAAATGGAGAAAACGCCTACATATACTCGAAACAACAATAGCAACAAAATCGAGACGTTGCATTAAAAACATTGCGTCTGCATGGCTTCTGACAATCTACACCTGCAATCTCTAAATGATCGTGCACCTATGGCAGACAAAATCGAACTCCTGACAGTCCTGTGGGCGAATCGACGTGCTTTTAATTCCTCACCCGAATTTCCCTTTATGGAGGAGATGATATCTAACCACCACCAACTACCTTAATAACTGCTTCCTTGGGATTGAGAACGACCCGACCAACTCGACACCTTTGGGACGTGGAGGGCTGCTCACACGACCATCTAGATTAGCTGAACGACCTGATGAATAGACGTGGAGGCCAGCGCGAAGGATGGGCGCGTAATGGGAGTGGTGGATGGGCAGAGGAGACATGGAGCACGGGGCTTAAGTGGATTAGGAGTAGGGACGACCATACATAGCTGGAGGGGGAGGGTTGAAGCGCTCTTATGGTGAGACATAATGTTGTAGGGAGATGACGGGGAAGTCATAAGGCGACAGGATTGAAGGAAGAGGAGAGGTGAGTTGGGAGATGAAGAACACCTGGCATGAGGTGTTAGGCGAAAATGATAAAAAGGGAAAGGTGTGCCACGAGGATGCATGGACATGTGACATGGAGAGAGGAGGACACATGGCAGTTGGAAGGAGGACGATGGACGGCAGAAGGGCCATGCTATGAAGTGAAGTGGAAGATAGGCTGCAGGGGAGCGGTGGCTCGGAAGGTGACACGGCAGGGGAAGGCCCCACATTGATTAAAAGCAGAGCGGATGAGAAGGGTGGGATTGCCTATGCGTCGTTGATCCAGGCGTTCTAATCGTAGACGTCGGAGAGGTGCGCCCTCGATTCCGAACCCCCCCCCTCCGCTTAAAGGTAGAAAGGAGGGGGGGCTCCGGTATCCGATGTGCGTCGTTGATCCGGGTGCTATGATCGTAGCCATCGGAGAGGTGCACCCTCGATTCCGGACCCCCCCCCCCTCCACTTAAAGGTAGAAAGGTGGGGGGGCTTCGGAATCCGCTCCTGACCGTAGAACTTAGCGCACAGATCCTGGCTGCCCAGATCCATGCCCCCTTTAATTCTAATGAGCCCGAGTTTCATCGATGGATGGACGAATGAGATGACTTCGACACTTTCACTATGAAAATCCTAAAAGGCCCCACCTGTGGCTTAGATCTTGTGCCGTGTGTCCTTCAGATGGATGGTCCTAATTCTTTTGGGATTTCTGGCACCGGGGGTTCAAGATGCAATGCTTCTCAAAATCCCGATTGACCAAACCGCGAAAGCACGGATGTACGTCGCGTGTCCTTCATACCTTCATGATTGTACTTGAACCTGTATCCATAGCCATTTTGTGTTGGTGTATCTGGTTAGCTTGGGAGCTGGACTAAAGAAGCGGGTTGCCAGGCCCATGGGATATTGAAGAGGCGGGTTTTCAAGCCCGTGATAAATTCTCTGGGTGAGAGAATTGCTGGGTATTGATTTTATGAAGGTGCTAAATTGCAGCTACAGTGCTTTGAGACTTCCTGTCTGACTTGTCGCTGAAGCCTAGAAAGGAAGTGGGGAAGCTGAAGGACTGTTGAGAAGAGAAGAGGCACACTTCCTGGGTGGGACATGCATGTGGGGAATGAGGGACTGTAGGTTGTTAGTTTGAGTTGGGACCCGAGACAAAGTCTTTCTTGTTGTCTATGAGCCTTTAGCCTGGTTAGGAATCCCTTTGCCTAGGTGGGCTTTAGTCCCAACTTGGGGGTGGCTCATTGTTGAGAGTGATGAACAATGTGTTCTAAGGCTGGGAGGTTTGTAGAAGGTCTGCACACAGTTGGTGACATTCTTACCAAGATAAGTGCCAATTGTGTGATAAATTTACATGTTGCATTGTTATTTACGTGCTTATTTTTATGGGTTATCATATGTGCGGTTATAATTTTGTTTATTTTTATGGGTATTTCCGGTATGTACCGCCCGTATATGTTTACTCTTATTTCAGTGTGAATTCGTGTATTTACAGATGTCCTTGTATGTTTACATTCTATATATAATGCTTCTGCAAGAGTTCTGTGTGTATATATTTTATTTGCATGCAGTTCAAAATTTTTATGTGGCATAGCTCAGTTAGGTACTGGGTATGTTATAGTATGTTCTGCATAGAGAAAACATAAGAGTTCTGAGAAAACATAAGAGTTCTCAGAAGTAGCGTAGCCCGACATGGATGACCAAAAACATTACAAAAATTATATTTATGATATTTCAAATAAAAGTTTTATGGGATGAACAATTACACCATAGGTTTATTTTACTTTATACACCATACAAAGATTGTAATTAGTTAATTTGACAAATTTTACAAACATAACTTATTTAGTTGATTTGACAAATTTTATAAACACATAATAAAGGAAATGGTGACATCCGTAATTGTTTTTGATAATGCACTTTGTTGATTTGGTGCATTCTATCTATTATGGAAGTCGTG
>ML821038.1:36755-55508 GCA_009831015.1 Picea engelmannii | reverse complement strand
GCTCTGTTCCCTTTAACCTTCGATGATGTGGCCTCTAGCTATGACCTAGGACCCCACTCCCAAGCACTTCGGGACTTCGCACTTCACGAGGTCAGAAATTATCTTACCTCTATTCTTCCGATTCCCAAAACCTTCTCCCCAACAAAATAAATCGACGGTTAGATCTATTCTCATATCGATGTCCCAAACTATTCTCAAGAGGAATAGTTTGGGACGTCGATATGAGAATAGATCTAACCGTCAATTTATTTCGTTCGGGAGAAGGTTTCGGGAATCAGAAGAATAGAGGTAAGATAATTTTTGACCTCGCAAAGTGCGAAGTCCCGAAGTGCTTGGGAGTGGGGTCCCAGGTCATAGCTAGGGGGCACATCATTGAAGGTTAAAGGGAACAGAGCTAGCACTCGCTAGGCTCTAGTTTGAGGTTCAGGGATAGGGAAGAGTCAGAGGTTGACTCGCAGCAGAACACCCGAAGTCCAAAATTTGCGAAGCATCTTTTGGACAGGCATGTGGTCACAACCAGTGGTCACACGAAGGGAGCTTGTGCTCAGTGTTAGTTCACACGGGCGGAGTTCATAAGGACCTGTGGTTTGTTTTTGTGGAGGTTTCAGTAGGGACCCAAATAGCTAGTCCAGCTCGAGGAATTTGAAGATCCATAGGTTGGGAGGTCAATAGACCCCGCTAAGGTGGGGGCACTGCATCATTAAGTAAAATGCTAAAATTGAATGAAATTCATTATTAATCCTAGATTATTGAAACATCAACATGGTATCAGAGAATAGGTCTTTAAGAACCCATTTCACAAAACTTCAAGGCAAACTATCCTCTTTTGCAGAACCGTACGACCCTCCTAGGGTTTCCATAAATTTCGTATGACCCTCCTTCTTCCTCATTTTTATCCCTTAATACTTGGATGTTGGGGATAATTTTGGCACAGGAGAGTACAGCCTCCTCCAACTCACCTCCAAAGACTCCCATAATGAAATTCCGAGCATTTTTAATTTTTGACCCTAGGGTTTCTAGGGTTTCGCAATTTTCTGCAGACTTTTGGCTTTACGGTTTCTGCATCTCATTGAAGGATATTTTCAGCTCACCAATATTATTGTGACTCTCTTAAAGGATTATTGTTGGTGGTCATAATACCAACAAAACCTAAGGTTTCTATCCTATCCTAGCCATTAGGTTTTCTAGCCCAGTTGGCAAGGGTTTGTGAAGAATCTGAAAATATGATGAACAAAACCTTGGTGGAAGATAGGCTTGATGGATCAAGCAACTTTAGTTCATGGAAGTCAATAATTCAAGTCATCTTTGAAGAGGAATACTTATTATGAGTGATACAAAAGGCTTTATCAGAGATAGTTATCGATGAAGAGAAGGAAGAAAGGCAAGGAAGATAATCTGCTACTGAAGTTCTTACATTGAAGAGCTAGCTTCAAAATATCTAGATGACAAAAGGTGATACCATTTCTATATTATCCATGAATATGTTAGAGATCAAAGATAATCTAAGTGCCATTGAGAATTCATATCAACACTCTCAGGTATGCTCTTGTATATACTATTTGTATCGTTGTCATGAGGGTACATGCAGGAGGAAGGAACCTTTGTTGAAGCCATGGATCCAGAGGGATCTAAGTGAATTTAGAGGAACAACACACTGGAAGTGAAGACTCTAGGTTTGATTGTTGTAATTGTCATTCATCTAACCTATATTTATAAAGTTTTCTACATTACAAGTAGGTGTTGTAGTTGTGACAACAGTCCTTAAATTGTTTTGATTCTAGAGATGTACTCATTATTATCCTTTATGAGATATTATTGTTTTGGTTCCTCTTGTTTTCTTGTTCTAGACAAGTTAAGAACAACTGAATATTTTTATCCTTCAGAGGGAGTCACTTGACTCATATGGAGTCAAAAATATTTGAGAAAGAGGAAGAATAGAACCATCATTGAGGAAACCAATGCAATAATGCGTGATCTGAATATTTATATGATTCCATGGGCAGAAGCATGCATGACATAGTATATGTTCAGAACAACATTCTTCACCAGAATTTGAAAAAAATAACTCCCGAAGAAGTCTTCACCAGAAAGAAAACCTGAGATTGAAAACTTCAGGATATTTGGGTGCCCAGTGTATTTTCATGTAACCAAAGAGAAGAAGTCCAAGCTAGACCCTTCAGGGAGAAAGGATACATTTATGGGATAACAATGAATCTCCAAAGACATTCCAGATCAACATCCCTAGTCAGAGACAAATTGAGACAAGAAGAGATGTTTTCATTGAAGAAGATATAGCCTTTCAAAGATCCAGAAAATCTCATATTGATATTGACAATGAAACAATACCTTATGCCCCTTCAACAGTTCAGATGGAGATAAACATTATTCCATTTGATCTAGTTGATATGTCCAGAGATATTGTAGTAGGGAATAAAATACCTTCCTAGGCTCACTCTGCAAGAGGCAGAAAAACATACAAGACACTCAAGGCACATCCCAAGAAAGAAAAATATATTTTCGAGCTATCCTTCAGCCATGAGCCATGTTATAGCAATATTTTCCTCACCATTTCTATCTTGCACAGAGGACCTTTTTCCATTTCCCTATGCAGACTTATCATCCCTTTTTTGATGAATCCGGAACTAAAATATACATTTTTCCACATATATGCTCCCTATTAGTTATACAAGATGCATATACGCTTGATGCTCCACTGCAGCTCGTGTATATCGGGATTTGTGCCAGAAAATAAAAAATGAGATTGGGTTTCCATGTCACGAAAAGAGATATATAATCCCTGGCCTTCCATATACTGGAAACGTTCCGACTCGACCCTTCAGTTTCATTCTGAAGGCTATAAGAGCACAATTTAGAGCTATCGAAAAAAGGAGGAGAAAACATTCAACTTTGAGAGCAAAGTTACTTTGGAGAAATTACTTCATATTGAGCCTTTTTCCCTCAAGTTTGAACACAATGTTCAACCCCCAAGCTCTTCCCTTATTGTTTAGAGGACCTCTTTACCTCTTTCTCATGAGATTTCCTTTAGTGGAGGATTGAAGTGTTGGAGACCCAATTGGAAGGAACTTGGTTTCTTTGTTTCGAACTGTGCCGACATGGAAGTTTGTAATGTTGACACTTCTGTTGATCAATTATTAATAAAAATACTCCTCTCTCGTCCTATTGGTACCTTGCAAATATATAATTATTATCCATGGGCGTGTTTGTAATGTTTATTAATGGATTATGCTATCTGATGTGCTAATCCCTTTTATAGCATCACTATATACTTTTTTTGCTTGTTTGTTGAGAACTTCTTCCATGTATAAAGCTTTGGGTCAAAGTGCTCAATAGTGGAACATCATCAAACGTTGGATTGAGGTAGGCCTCTTTCTTGTATTGCACATTAGTATATATATCATATGTTGGAATTGAGTTGATTTTTGCATTCACAACTGTCTGTTGTGGTTTACGCTTGGCCATATTGGCCATAGAGATTTTTTCCCTTGTAACAAGTCACTTCATTGATTTTGAGCCTCCTTGTCTTGGAGAAGAAATAAGAGAACAAGTATGGCAAGATGCCATAACAGAAGAATACAAGTATATCTTAAAGAATGATGTATGAGATATTGTTCAGAGCCCAGAAGGGAAGTCTGTGGTGACTTCCAAGTGGATTTATAATATCAAGCATGAAGCCAATGGAAATGTCGAGAAATACAAAGAAAGATCTATAGCCAGAGGATTCTCACAAACAGAGGGAGTTGTCTATGATGAGACACTTGATCCAGTAAGCCCGATTCACTTCCATGCATACTACCATCCATGAGTTGGAAACTATATCAGATGGATGGATTCTTGATGAGTTTTGGTTTTCAACAAGAGTGTTGTTGATCCAAACCTATATTATTACAGTGTTGGTAACGAGAGACTGATTTTGGTTTCTCATTCAGAAAGACTTGTTGTTGGATACAAGTAAGCTTTGACTTCTAATTTTGAGATGAAGGATCTGAGTATGGTGCACTACTTCTTGGGACAAAAAGTATGATAGCGGACCAATGAGATTTTCTTGAGTTAAGGAGAATATGCAATGGGAATATTAAAGAAGTTTAGTATTACAGAATGAAAATACATGGTGATGGATTTGAAGAAAATGAATGATAATGATTCAGATGAGATTGATCCACAACTGATTGGATCACTGATGTATCTGGTTAACGCCAGACCTGATTCATGCTATGCAGTGAATGTACTTAGTCAATCCACGAGTCAACCGAAACAAACTCGTTGGACAACAACAAAACATGTATTGAGATATCTATGAGGCACAATTAGATATGGCCTGAGATATGCCTCCAATGAAAACTTGAGTTTATAGGGATATGCAGAATGGATAGAAAGTACAGTGGACTGGAAGAGCACATCTGGTTTTTGTTTTACCATGAAGTTTTCCATGGTCTTCTGGTGCAACAAGAAACAAATCTCTGTGGCCTTGAGTACCACAGAAGTAGAGTATATATCATTGAGTGTGCGAAGCAGTGAAAATTCATAAGATTCTGACAAATTTACTTGATCATGAGATGATTCAATGATTATAACCAGAATTGTGTGAAGCTCTTTGAGAAACCTATGTTTCATGATAGATCAAAACAAGTTGAGATAAAATATCATTTTCAGAGACATGATGTAGAGGAAAGAATTACACATGCAGTACCTTGCTACACATGAGCAGATTGAAAACATCTTCACCAAACTAGCCTAGTGAAGAATACCTCTCTACTTGAGAGGTAGTGTTGATGACTACAACCAAGAAAAATTTCAAGTACTTTTGTGTGAGACTTGGCCTGATGGAGAATGACTCCCTAGGTGAGAGGGAGTGTTGATGATTATAGATGCGTGAGACATCCTCCAAGATACTGACCTGAGAGAGAGTCCCTGAGGTGGGTGTGTGGTTCCTATCTGAGACATAGATGGAATGTAGTGACGTCCTCCTCCTTACAGAGAGTTGAGAATAACTCCAGATGATTCTCCTATGTAACACAATGAGAAAGGAGATCTATTGAGTTGGACGTGCCTATGGATGAGCACAAGGTGAACATGTGAATTCCCATGAGATGGGTGCATCGTTATGAGACAGAGATGAATAAGATGTATTATCCTCCTCTGAGCAGAGATTTGATATGATGAACTCCAGGTGACTCTCATGTGTAATGTAGTGGGAAAGAATATCTATTGAGTTGGACGTTCCTATGGATGAGCACAGGTGAACATGGTTCTCCTATGACACGCAGTGACATAGAGATATGGAAATCCCTATGGATGTGCCCCTAGTGGCTGAGAACTAGTTGGTGTATGATATCCCTTTCTATATTGTTCAAGAGTCAGACCTACCTATAACCCTAATTGTAATGTAAAGGATACAGGTCGGCCCCACCTTAATTTAATTGATAATTAATGTAAAATATAATTAATCTGGTTATTATTAATTATATTGTGAGTTAGAGAGGTCGGCCCTATTGTGCCAATAGACACTTATGTTGACAGGTCAAGTATAATATAAGTAAAGGTAAATTCCCCATTGAGGAATAATATATTTTGTGTGAGTTTGGAAATTTCAGCAAGTACATCTTCTTGGGAAAAGTGCGCACCTCTATTGGGTGGTAGTCTTCTAGGGTTTGTGATCACCCTCTTGTGTGCTAGGTCCTTATGGTGGTGGAGGTCGTTCTCTTGAAGAATATAGCAAAGGATTGGCTGGGTTTTCTTCCCTTGTTGAGAAGGGTTTCCCAGGATACTTCTTGTGTACTTGTGCATGGTGTTTCTTCTTTTGATCCTTGTTGTTGCAACAAATTGTTTATGGTTTAAGTAAAATGCTAAAATGGAATGAACTTCATGCTTAAGCCTAGTTTATTGAAAAATCAATAAAAATCACCAAGATGCAACCTAAAATTAAGAATATAAACATACCTTTAATCATGTATCTAACCTGGTGTATGTGATCACATACCTGCAAACCTTCCTCAACTTCAACAATAAGAGAATAACATCTTCATCAAGATTTACCTTAGTCTCATGGGACTATTTTTTGGATTAGTAAACAAACCTAAATTTAAAAAAGAATAAATCCATACATGTAATGAATAAAGGTCTAAAAATTGTACAAACTATTACTCAATTCCTTCTCTACAATTCCTCCAAGTTTCACTGCTTGGAACATCCCAGAAATGGATTTATAGTAAAACTGGTAGACCTTGTTGAATTCTATCTTATTCTAGAGAAAGAACTTGTAGAGCATGCCACACATGGAATATTTGATATGTAGCTCTGAAAAATCATACAAAACATACTAAGGACTGTACTATATCCAATTCATTTGGTATCACTACATTTAGATCCTCTATGAATAAGTTATAACTATTTTACTCGGAACACTTGCTTAAAACTAGTTTCAAGACTAGTCAAAATCCCTATCTTCCATAGAGTGTATTGCCCAAAATACAATGACCCCAAAGATGAAATTTATACCATAGGTACCTTGATATGTGTTCTCAAGAGCCTCTAATATTTTCTATCTAAATCATTCTAGAAAAAAAAATGTTATTGTGAAAATTGTGAGATGACCTTTAAATAACATACCTTAGAACACATCATTAAAAGACGTCATCCTCCCTTGGATTTTCGGCTTTCTTTAATTCACCTTCCCTCTGAAATTTGCTTCATATCTCCTTAGTTACCTCACTCACTTATATATATTCAATATACTCAATATTTGAGAATGAGAGTCTCTTGATCTCTTATTTATAATTCCCAAGTGCCTTCCTTTAGGGGTTATCTTGTAACTATTTTACCCATCTTCCTTGTTTTAGGGCTAACCCATATTCTTGTTGCAACTACTTTACCCATAATTAGTCAACTCATAATTTCTTGTTGTAACTAACTTATTTTTAATTACTTTTTTGTTGTCTTCCTTTAGGGGACAACTTGTAACTTTTTTACCCATGTTCCTTGTTTTAGGGCTAACCCACATTCTTCTTGCAACTACTTTACCCATAATTAGTCAACTCATAATTTCTTGTTGTAACTAATTACTTTTTAATTACTTTATTGTTTAAACTACTTTACCCATGATTAACTCCTAGTTGCAACCACTTTGTCTAGTAAACTTCTTGATGACTTTCTAGGAGCTTCTAGAATAATTGACTTCTTTGTTGACATTCTAGGTGCTTCTAGAATATTCATGAGGGTCTTCCAACTTCACAAAGCCATATCTCTTCAACCATCAGGAACTACATGTTGTACCACATATCATCGAAAATAACATGACGTGTACTATCCATCTATGATATTCTTACCTGCAATTACACTGCCCTTTCATGTCATCATTCCTCAATCAACTTTGGGTTCCATAACTACACCTCTAGGACTACATGTAAACTATATCAAATGCATGCAACTAAATCACCATTAATCCAACATCTATGGAACTCTCCAAGGGTTGAAATAAATGACAACCAACTTTCCAACACAAGGGACTTGGATCCATCAAACAATAGAGTCCACATGTTAGTATCACCTTTATTTTTGGTTTGGGACTCTGAATCTTTTTTATTTTCTGAAATGTTTTGGTTAGTAGAGTTATGATAAAAATATAATTTATCACTAGAAACTATGTTAGGTTGTGCATCATAGTTAGTGTTAGTCAAGCACTAGTGTTAGGGAATGTTGACCCTTGACCAAGTTTTGAGGATTCTTGGTCATGTTTGACCTATTTTGGGACTTCGACAGGCTGTCGAAGGCAGAGCACAGGATGAAGCGGAGATCGTGGGATCTCATCCCCTTTTAGGGCCCTTTTTGGGATTTGGGATTATGTAATGGGTATGGGAATGTCGACCCATGGGTTTACCCATGCTTAGGCCTATTGTTTATGTATAAATAAATTCTATGGAAATGTAGTGAGCATAGATATAGAGATATGAATGGCTAAGTGATAGAGTTGGATCTGTGTGATCAAGAGTTGTAAGCACTTTGTGCATACTGTGTGAGACTTGCAGAGCTAAGTGCAAGTCATTGTAGGAAACTGAGGAAGGTTATGTTCTTAGATCTGCTCGGAGAAGGAGGATCTAGCGAGCTATGAATATCTCCTATCCTCTGTGGAGTAGGGTTTTCGAGGCTCTATGCATGTAACAGATTGAAGAAGAGAAGAGTTGGTGGACGTATCCCCAGGGTGGGGGTGAACCACGTACATGATGTGTTTCTATGCTTTGTGTGATGTGTTTATATGTTAATATGCTTAGTTATTTAATATATATGAATGATCTTTGATTCTTAGTTCTTAATGGATGGATGTTAGATCTGACTTATATAACTGTGCTTAGTTCTTGAATCTGCTAGATCTGATCTATTCCGTTGTGCTACGTGCTGCTAGATGCTAGATCTGAATGAATACTACGATCCTTTGTAATTAGGGTTTAACTGCACTGTAACTGATATTGAATATTGATGAATTTTAAATGTTGAGTTCTCTATTGAGTGTTAGAATCAAAGATATGTGTCCCAGCTAAGGTTGCAGACATCCGAGTCCTGCAACCACCCCTGCCTCTACCTCGGTTGAGAATTCATCTGCCTCGTAGGTGTTGCTGAAAGGGCCGGTAGTTAGGGTTTTTTTGGTGTGCTATTATAGCGTTGAACCCTGGGTCTACCCCTGTTCCAACAAATGGTTCTGTTGCCGGGACCTGAAACTGTGATTGTTGGGGATTGAGGAAAAATAAGCTTTGTGCGAAGATCTAACCTAAAATTGTGAAAGCTCTGAGCGTAGATCTGTCACTCTAGTGTGCAATATTCTACTCGATCTATGAAGCTATGTGCTAGGAAAAGAAGCTTGATCTGAAGAAAACAGGTAAGATCTGCAAGCTCTGTTCTCTGATAGAGGTAAGAATAGTAAAACGTTTTATATCTAGAAGCTTTGTGCTCTGCTGAAGATAAGATTAGTGGAAATTTTTGTTTCTAAAGTATGGATATAGGTATGTTTGATAAGATGTTTCCTAGCTTGAAAACTAGGGCACTCATAGATGAAAGAAGATTTGGTATGAGTAGATCTGATAAGAATAGTGAAAGATATGTTATACCTATGAATAGAGAGAATGTTTGGACTAACAAATGGATGCAAGATCCTAGAAAGAATTTTTTGCAGGTTAGATACCGTGATCCTAGTGCACAGTATAAGAAAGGCTAGGGATCATTTAAGAGAAAGAGAGGATTAACCCTTGTTACAATTGCAAAAAACCGAGACATCTGGATAAATAATGGCTTGGTAGAAGACCTAGTTGCCTCTATTGCAAAGCTATGGACCATGAAGTTTTGGATTTCCCTAGAATGATTGCTAAGTTTGAAAGGATGAATATGAGACAAGAAGACCATGAGAAATATCAAGCAATTTTAGATTATGTTAGAACCCCAGAAAGAATCATAAAAAGTATTTCTACAGATGAAAGAAACCCTGAATGACCACAGACATATCAACTTATCATAGATATTCAAAGAAAAAGAGTGCATTGAAGTAAGAATAGGAGACTTTGACATTGACTGTGTTCTGGATGAGGAAACACAGGTGAATATCATGACAGAAAGAACTTGGGAAATTCTAGGAAAGCTTGCTATGATTCCTTCATTGGGAGGAATAGGATTATTCAGAGGAAAGATGATAACCCTATATGGAAGACTTACTCAGACACCTATGAATTCCAAAGGAACTTCGACAGAGGAAGAATATGAAGTTTTCAAATTTATTGAAAACAACGCTCCATTTGCTATGTTACTAGGAAAACCTTGGATTGAAGGAGATCAGGCCAGAACAAAAGAAGAAGAAATCTTAGAGCAGAAGAAGAAAGAGTTAAAATATTTCATGACTAGGAGGATCGCACACTTGATTGAAGAACAGGAGAACTGAGCAAAGCTATTTAAAACTAGAGACTTTGATGTTGAATTAGGAAGAACACTAGAAGACCCACAGAAGACTGAAGTACCTATTCTAGATACAGATGAAGTATTACCCTTGAAAGAATCTCACCAATGCGAAGTTACTCTACAAAAACAAGATAAGAATCAAAATGGAAAAAGGAATCCTGAGATGAAGCTCACTAGAAAGAAGGATAGAAAACTAAGTAAGAAGAGAGCTAATATCGAAAAGTTACAGAAGATTCCAGAGGGAACTTCATAGAAGGAAAATTTGCAGAATTGGAACTCCGTCGGGATATCAGAAATGCGTCACATGGTACTTTTCCATGGCGAAGCAATATAGCCGTTGGGGACAGTATAACCATTAGACCGACGACCCGAACGGGTAGAAAGGAATTTATGATCAGAAATTTCACCACCAGACTGTTGGGACTGCGCCATAACCGACATAACTGAGTTAATGAAGGCTTCTCACCCATTGCAAGAGATCTATTGCCAAGTTATCTATTTATCTCGTTGCTCCACACAATGAGAACACTTTTGGTAACCGTAAATCTGAGCCCACATACTAGTTGATTTATCACAAGTGATCATCGCGCTATCACCATCCATCTCGTTGCATTGAGCAGTTACCCTTCGAACCCAAGATATTCAACCATGAGTGTGCATGTTAGACGAGCTTAGTGCTGCAAAGAAAATTGTTGAAGAAGTTCTCATTGAAATAATGCCTGAAAGAGTAATGTCTGAAAGAGAAATGTCTGCAAGTATTCAAGCATCATCGACGAGGGGAGTGCAAGCCTCTCCGTTGACTGCTTGTAGAGCCGGATCATCCTGACCATCAGTGGAAAAGAGAACGAAACATAGATATGAGCTAGCCAATGCGAATTTGATCCTATCCATATTGCCCAATTACATCCCACCTCTGGCCGGCACGGTGAGTCGAGATAGTGTGCCAAGATATTTTGAGTACTCCATGATTACTGCGTACCTCCTGAGGGGGATACGCGCAATTCACATGTAGCAGGACAATATAACAATGTTGAAGTTTAGTGACTTCAACCTCAGATATCGCAAGAACTATAGCATGCTCACACCGTACAAATACCTTATCAGGATGAAGGGGAAGAACTCAAATATAATCCCCCAACCGTGGATGATGAACCTCATGTAGTCCACTCTATTAAATGTCATGAAGATCCCACACTTCGGAAGGCACCAGGAAGTGAATGCCTATGTCAAGCTATTGCTTTCATGTTACCATGAAGGTTACTTATGGCTATACCATTGTATTACAGTTGATCCAAATTTGATCCATAGGATCACAAGATTAAGTATGCAAGGACCCGACCCATAATAGTTATATCTAGGAAAAACCACAGATTGCGTGCTAGCCCAGAAGATCAAGGATATATACAACGATGTTGAAAAGGGAACACGAGGATCCAAGGTATCCTCCATCCAGAATGGGGCAATGTACCTAGGATGCCAACTAATATCCTGAAAGTTAGTATGGAAGAACATACCTACGCAGGTCACAGGGTTTGTCGTTGACCTCATAGGGAAGTGCGTGGAAGGCCTGCAGATGAACTGGGCGAAGTACCTAGTTAATCAGCTGGAGCTAGACTGCTACGAAGCACAATATTAGGGCTACGAGTTTCACTTTGGCTGGCTCCTGATCATCATCGCATTTTTTGCCTAGGAGATGCCAGAAGGTGCGACCTTCCTGGATATTGAACCGTTCGAACCGCTTGCCATGAAGTTCACTACCCTTTGGTACTTGAGTGATATGAACAAAAAGTGGCAGTCAAACGTTGTTTTTCATACATATTACCTTCAGGTGAAGAGAGCCATCAAATTTGAACCAAGCATGACCCCGAACACCCTACAAAGTTTTCGACCCCTGATGAAGTTCTACGCAGATCAACACTTCATCTACATTACAATGCGAGCCAATGAACATAAGGAGCAACTTTAGTCATACTACAAGATCATGGAAGAATACTTAGAGGAGATCACTAAGGACTGGTCCACATACCTCCTTCTTCCCGCATACCCCACAGAGATGTATGACCCTGACAACCCAGAGAACATGCATAAAGAACATGATACAGCCGAGCCCAACAGGACGAAGAAGACCAAAGAGGTTGAAGAATTAAGCAGTGCCTCCGGAAAGACTACTTCAATATCACCTGATTGAGGGGGTGATGACGAAGTAGAAGAACTAAATGGAAAAGGAGTTGAACAGAAGCCAGGAAAAGTAACACCGCCTAGAGACGAGGTTGATCCCCTAAAAAAGAGGAAGGTTTCTCCCCTGAAACCTTCTTCTCGGAAGAAATCGAAAGCCACCGTGACCAATATGAAGACTTTTCTTACTGCTGATGATTTTGAATTCATCATAGAAGCTCTCAACGACGCTTCGCTAGAAATCATGGAGAAGCAAGAAGATAAGTAGGAGGAAATGTATGATAGAATTGAGTTTGGAATTTGAGGGGTACAACAGGTCGTTCAGTCCATCCGCGCAATCTCCACTGCACCCCTACCATCAGGAGAACCATAGTTGGGAGATGAGCCAACCCAACTCCACTGACTAGATGATGAGGTCAAATCTCACCTTCGTCGTGCTCAATAAGAAACAGAGAAGGCCACCCAGGCCTTGAAGAAAGTGCAAGGTGTACTCGTATAACAACACAGAGTTGCAAAGCAGGAGACGGTTTCTCTCCAGGTAAAGTTTGAAGAAGAGAAAGTACAGATGCAATAAGAAAGAGAATAGTTTCTCGTAGAGAAACTCAAAGTGAAGGAAGTAGTCAACAAAGCACTTCACTCTGTGACAGGCTTAGAGATACAAGCAGAAGACCGAGTTACACATCAATTAGAGAAGCTTGTGAAATCTATCTAGAAACTACAACAATGAATAACAAACTTAGAGCTCTGCATAGTCCCTGACACCCTGCAAGATGTGAGGGACCAAATAGAAGCAACTTCTCAAAGAATATTTGAGAGAATAAAATCCCTTACCATGGAATGTAAGAAACTCATTGACTGTAGTGCCCATACCTACGAGAAACTCACTGATAACCCAAAACCAAAGGCACTAGAATTGCAGCTCCAAGAGGTGAAGTATCAAGAATAAACGATACAGGCGTAGTTGAAGCCCCTATCAGCTATGGAAAGAATGAAGAAATCCCAAGGGAAGTGCACTTCCTAGCAACAGGTCCACACTATTCAAAGAAAATTTGTGGAAGTAACTCAGAGACTCCAACCTGTACAGGATAAGTCTTACTAACCGTTCATAGAGATCGAAGGCTGAGGAGCAGAACTGGAGCAATTCGTCATTGTAGCTGAACAATGCCTAGAGGGACCTGTCACCGAAGAAACCATACAAGAGTTCCTTGAATAATAGGTCATGGCACAACAACAAGTCAAAGTAGCTCGAGCCAAGCTCGAGGCTTTTGAAGCAGAACTAGTCAGATCTGAGTGACTCGGGACGAGTCACATGTGAGTGTTGGGGGCATGTTGGCCCTTGACCAAGTTTTGAGGATTATTGTTCATGTTTGATCTATTTTGGGACTTCAATAGGTTGTCGAAGGTGGAGCATGGGACGAAGCAGAGATCACGAGATATCGGACCCTTTTAGGTCCCTTTTTGGGATTTGGGATTATGTAATGGGTATGGGAATGCCGACCCATGGGTTTACCCATGCTTAGGCCTATTTTGTATGTATAAATAGATGCTAAGGCGATGTAGTGAGCATAGATATAGAGATATGAATGGCTAAGTGCTAGATTTGGATCTGTGTGATTAAGAGTTGTAAGCGCTTTGTGCATACTATGTGAGACTTGCAGAGCTAAGTGAAAGTCATTGCAGGAAACTAAGGAAGGTTGTGTGCTTAGATCTACTCAGGGAAGGAGGATCTAGAGAGCTACACATATCTCCTATCCTTTGTGGAGTAGGGTTTCCAAGGCTCTTTTCATGTAACTGATTGAAGAAGATAATAAAGAAGAGAAGAGTTGGTGGATGTAGCCCCAGGGTGGGGGTGAACCACGTACATGCTGTGTTTCTTTACTTTGTGCGATGTGTTGATGTGTTTATATGTTAATATTCTTAGTGCTTTAATATAGATGAATGATCTATGATTCTTAGTTCTTAATGGATGGATGTTAGATCTGACTTATATAACTGTGCTTAGTGCTTGAATATGCTAGATATGATCTGTTTTGTCATGCTAAGTGCTGCTAGATGCTAGATCTGAATGAATACTGTGATCCTTTGTAATTAGGGTTTAACTACGTTGTTACTGATATCGAATATTGATGAATTTTAACTGTTGAGTGCTCTATTGAGTGTTAGAATAACAGATCTGTGTCCCAGCTAAGGTTGCAAACATCTGAGTCCTGCAACCACCCCTGCCTCTACCTCGGGTGAGACTTCATCTGCCTCGCAGGTGTTGCCGGAAGGGCCAGTAGTTAGGGTTTTGCTGGTGCGCTATTGTAGAATTGAACCATGGGTCTGCCCCTATGCCAACAGGGAATTTTATTGATTAATGTAAGAAAACTTTGTTTGAAATATTTGAATTTTTATTTAGCTTTCATTTTAATCCTTGAAAGGTCAAGCACTAGAGTTGTTGGGGTCTTATCTTCACCAATTTTTCAATAAAGGTGGTTTCAAAATAATTCCAGCTAGTGATTAAATATTTATCTAAAGAAAAGTACCATGTTGAATCTTTGTTTTCGAACATATAATAAAACAACCTATAGACAATGTCTTCATGTTGCAAATTCATCAATATGAGAGAAAGCGTAATTTTTTTAATATGGTCTTCAAGAGAGTCTTTCTTATTTGGGTCTAATTTGGGAAATAACTTCTCAGGATGCTTAAGCATGTCATAAACTACCCTAGGGACTACAACAACATCTGAAACCAGCCCAAGGTTGGTTATTCTGTTGATTTTGGTTAGGTTGGTTAGAATTAACTTCAACCATTGGTTGAGGATTGACATGGATTCCTTCTCCTACTTATCTTTCTCCTTCAGGTTCATCTTCAAGTTCACCTCTTGGTGTTTTGGGTGGATATTATGAAGTAATTGGAGATTGACCACCCCCACAAAGTATGTTGTTTTCTAGGATGAAGTTTGAGGGTTATGAGACTCCTTGTAAGACTCGCAATAATTGGTAACAGAGTTTCCTGGTGATTGGGTTTCCATCGTGGGTTAGGGGAATATCAAGAGTTGGTTCTTCCTAGGTGGGTCTCCTATTCCATTCAGGTATTGAAAAGTATATAGGGGTTTGTCCAATTTCCCCAATTCACTAGTGAGTTAGTACATGTTTGCGGGTTTCCTTCACTATTTGTTCTAGCTCCACGTTAGAGAGTCTGTGAGACATTGAAGATATGGCTTCAAAGCGACCAAGACCTCATTGAGTGGAGGCTTGAGATAGGGTATTAACAAAATATGACCGAGGAAATAAATTTTTTTCAGGGTCAGTATGATGAGAATCACCTTGTTGAGTAGTGTTTATCAATGAAATAGAACGGGTAGGATCTTGCAATTTTCTAGTATCCATTTAGTTCAATGGCTCTCCTTCTAGCACCATTTCTTTTACGGGTCCAAATGGCCTGTCAAGAAGGTAATGGAGAACGTCCAATGGTAGGTTCCAATTATACCTACTCTCTTTTGTTGTATCATTTTCGACCAATATGTTAGCCTCGTTTCCACTCTAAAATATTTTCTAATATGAATCTGAGAACACAATTTTCTCAGATGAATTAAAATTTGAAATCAAATCTAAATAATACTAACTAATTTTTTTCTAAATGCACCTTATACTAATATAACCTACCTTGATCAGGAGTAACCTAAAAATAATGAGTACAATGAAAATCATTATTACCTACAAAAGACTAAGTTCATATATGCAAGTGATGGATTAATATAACAGTGAAATAAATATAACAACATTTAATTTCTTATCATATCCATGACATTGTTATTGCAGTCATAACAAAATTCATAACATTATAAATATATAGAACAAAGAGAGAAGAAATTCATTTTAACTATTCTTAGTACATTAATACAGTGGACACATGCACAAAGAAAAATATCATATACACATATATGGATCATAAATCTCCATGGATGTCTCTTGATCTATTCATTCATGCAATAAAAATATTTTCTCAATATATAACATATCAAAAGCCCTTTTTCATTTGCAGTCTCCTATTTTATAAAACAATAGGGGCTTTTTACATTACAAAACTTCCATGTTGTTAGAGGAAAGTTTGGACTTGTCTCTTCATATTATACATTCAAATTACAACTAGTGAGAATGGGAAAAATAAAAAAGGATCAATTACAAAAATTAATACAATGATGAGACCCTTTGTGATTCCATCTGATCTCTGCATTCCTTCCATAGTGAATAGTCTTCCATGATCTTTTCCATCTTGCTCAACTACATTTTCTCCAAGTCTAGTTCTCCATCACAAATTGTGTTTGTGAATTCTAGCTTTAATTCATTCTCTGTCTTCTTGATGAAATTATGGGCCAATTTAATTAGATTTATAGTCTTCATTATATAGTCATTCAAGAATTCTTTATTATCTTTTGTAAGCTACTCAATGACTGTTATAACCCTAATTTGCACCAGACATGCTTACCTGGCCTCAGGCCATCTCAGATTCCTTCTTTGCCAAAACACTACTGAACAACTCTTCTTAAAAACCCCTTTTATAAAGCCCCATGCGCCCTGCTTCATTACTGCATGTGTGTACATGCTAGCTGACCCAAGACAGCCCATGTGTACCTACAAAATCACAGAAAAAAGAAATTTGCTGACGGAACACACATCTTTTGGTAAGTTAACTAAACCTTTCGGCCATGCATGGCCGGTCACTCGACCAAATACCTAGCTTCTTCTAGCCTATAAAAGAAGGGTTAGGGGTTCCATTTGAAAGGAGGAGAATCATAGTAAAGAAACTATACCCGATTAAGCATTCCCTTTTTCCCAACCTTTAGCCATCCTTGTGCAAAGAGAAGTATAGAGAAAAGCAGTTGGAAGACAATGGAAGAAGAGCCTAGGAACAGGTTCGAGGAGCAGTAGCCAACTTTATCATTGTAAGGTATCATTGTGAAGTTAATAAAATAATTGGAATATTGATTGTATGATTGATTAAATCTCTAACCCATTAGTTCATAGATCAAATGCATGTGGAGTTCTTTGTTTGTCTTTAGTGAATGCAGGTTAGCATTGGGAGGAGAGTTGTAGTCAAAGAACGACCAAGCACGAAAAGGGATCAACATCAAACACAAAAAATAAGGTACGTCAACTTAATCTCTTGAGCCTTCTATTTACATATGAGTAATGGGGGTTTAGGCATGGGATGATGGTAAAACGTAAGAATCTTTAGGTCATTTCTGCATGCATGATAAAATTCTTAGTGCTAGTCCGTAGGAGGGATTTCCCATCCACAACAGAATTGGCAAACATACTAGGGATCTCTAGGGTTCTTGGGAATGTTTTTTCTTGGGTATTTTTAAAAACTAGTTTCATTCCTTGTTTTTAAAGTTTCTGAAGAAGTTTGAGCTTGTAGAGTTTATGGTCTTCCATACCAGTTATCTCTGTTTCTTTGCTTGACTAAATTTTTTTTGAGACCCACAAAGGTACACACAACTTGTATAAGGTCTGAACGCGTGTACCTGTGCCCTACCTTCCCACAGCCTACGGTAGTTGAGGAAGTGTCAGTCACGTGTATGATTTCAGAAAATTTCTTTTAGAGAGGCAATCATCCTCTCCCCTATTAGAAATAATCCTTCTTAGGGGTTTTATGGAACTCTTTCTAGTCTTTGTTGTTTGCAGTCTATAGCTCAGATTGGTTTTTTCTATGAAGTTTTCCTTGAAATGTTTTCTTTTTGTTTCTTTTGTTAAAGTAAGTGTCTGAGTCTTCAAGAGATCCTGGTTCTCAGTACCAGTAGTCTCTGCCTGGGCTTGATTTCTTGGCTTTTCATTTGTCCTAGAGTTTCAGAGATACACGTGGCATGTATAAGGCCTGCACGTGTGTACACGCGCCCTGACTTTACATAGCTCGCATGCATACGCTTGTTGTTGAACTGTCAGCAGCGTGTCTGTGTAGAAAATTCTTGTTTAAGGTAAGGTAGACATCCTTTCCTTTGACAAGAGTTATACCTCTCAGGTCATTGGGTCTCTGTCATAGCGGTCAATAACTTAGGTTTGATGACAACAATAGTTTTTTTTTTTTTTCATTAAGAAGTTTTCTTCAAAATTTTCTTTTCATAGGGTTTTTAGACAAGTGTGAGAGTCTAGTTTTAATTTTCTTGTGTGTTATTTTTAAAGTGACTCTTTGCGACTTGCGCTTAGGCCAAAAGTTTTCTTGGTCTTTATTTGTTGATATTTTTCCTTTTTACTTTGTGAGCATTCAAATAAAAAAAAAATCTTTTATTTCTTTGTTTGGTTAAATAGTGTTGGTTTGCATTAGTAACCAGGAAAAGTATTTTCTTTCATAAGTTCTTGATGGTTTAATTAGATCATAAGTAGCTCGTAGTCAAGTGAAATCCTACTTTGATTTTGTTGTTTAAATATCTTAGAATTTTTTTTTTTAGTTTGAAAAGTTGTTTTCAAGAAGAAGTTATTTTGTTTCCAGCTTTTTGTTTATTTGTTTTTCGTCTTTCAAACATCACTAGTTTCACTTTCATAACCTTTGACTTAAGACAAGCCATACAAATTAACACTAAATCTAAAATCATTAGACTTTTTATGTTTGTAGGGTCAACCAACTAGTTTAGGGTTAGGG
>ML821038.1:3279-17851 GCA_009831015.1 Picea engelmannii | reverse complement strand
AGGTATTATGGATGATTCAGACACTTGCAGACTTGGAGGTAAAATACGCTGCACCGATCCCAATTCATTGTGATAACACTAGTGCCATCAGTGTGTCCAAGAATACTGTATTCCACTCCAAGACCAAGCATATTCCCATAAAATACCATTTTCTGAGAAAGTAGGTCACCAATCAGGTTGTTCAGGTCCATTACATTCCAACCACATAACAAATTGCAGACATCTTTACTAAACCCCTAGCCAAGACACCATTTGAATATCTCAGACAGAAGCTAGGTGTCATTACGTCTCACACCTAAGAGAGTCCATCCTGTTAGGGGGATTTTTGTATTGATTGAATATCTGATACCTCCTAAAATTACTACAACAACTCAAGGGGAGCATGTTTTCTTTGACATTGATGTCAAAGGGGGAGAAAAGGAGTGGTCCGGACTGGATGCTACAATTGGAGGTCCAAACAGATTAGCACAACCATTCAGGGTTGCCATCAATGCCAAAGGGGGAGAATGTTGGCATGTTTACAGGCATTTTATAGGTAGGTGTATTTGTCATTGATGGCAAGATCAGAGTATACAGTGATGGAAAAATAGGGACAACGCAAGCTCAAAAAGAGATAGTGCAGAGATGCACAAAGAGTGCAAGAGTGTGCTTGTTTATTTGATGGCAAACAAACAAGCAAGGAAGATCAACAGCATAGGGATAACTACATGGAAAGATCAGAAGCATAAACTCCATTTTGGAGTTTCGGATACTGGGCATTGGAGGAGTCAAGGAAGCAACTCACGACACAAATGCTGAAATGAAGAAATGCGAAACGCCTGAATACGTTGATCTGACTACATTTCGGAGTTTCGAATACCGGGAGATTGAGAAGTCAAGAGTTGAGACTCTTCAACACAGGAGTCCCGGAGTTGCGAAATCCAAAATCCTTGAAATCCAAAAACAGGCACATAAACGAAGAGTTTCACAGACCGGGAAATAACTCCATTTCAGAGTTTCGGATATCGGGAGTTGGAAGAGTCAAGACTCTTCATCATCAGGAGTCCTGGAATCGCGAAATGCGAAACGATGAAATGCCGAAAGAAGGAGGACAGTTTCAGATACCAGAAGTTGGAAGAGTCAAGACTCTTCATCATCAGGAGTCCCAAAATTGCGAAATGAGAAACGCTGAAATCCTGAAAGTAGGGGGTCAGTTTAGGATATTGAGAGTTGGAGGAGTCAAGAGTCAAGACTCTTCATCACAGGAGTCCCAAAGTCATGAAACCTGAAGTCGCGAAATGCGAAATCGTGAAATATCAAAGACTCCATACCGGAAATTGGGATACCGGGAGTTGGAGATGTCAAGGACTCTCACGACAGGAAGCCCGAAGTAGCGAAGTGCAAAAAACCGAAAAGTTGATCTGACTCCATTTCGGAGTTTCGTACACCGAGAGGTGGAGGTGTCGAGAACTTTCACATCAATAATGTCGAAATCGTGATATGAGAAAGCATGAAGTGATCTAGGCCGATAGATCCAGTAGGTGAATGTGGCAGACCATGTCAGAAAGGACAGGTGGAAGACTATGAGACGTGGCACGATCAGACAATGACAAGTGTAAAGTTGTTTTGGCATCTCAAGCCACTGGAATTCACAATTCTGAGTGACACGTGGCAGCCACTTGGGTCACGACATGTCATCGAGTGACGTAAGACTGACCTCACTCTGAGAGTTTTTACTTCAGGAGTTTTAACTCCATCACTCCCCCAAAGTCCCGAAGGATGAAGTCCCGGGGCAGAGGATAGTCGTCTGATCACCATGGATTGTGGACCATTGATATGGAGATCGAAGATCTATAGAGAAGAGCTCGAACCAGCAAGCTCCATTTCATAGTTTCGGGGACTACAACTTGGAGAGTCGAGAAGCCTCACAACAGGATTGCCGAATTGCCGAAATGCCGAAATGCGAAATTCGTTTTGGCTCATCCTGTGGTCACAACCATTGGTCACATTAGCAGAAGATGGAGGAAGGAGCTAGTGCAGAAAAGATCGATTTTGGAGTTTCAGGGATCGGGACATGGAGAGTAACGAAATATTCACCACAGGGATCTCGAAATACCGAAGTGCGAAATAGCGAAATGAACGCAAGATTCAATGAAGTCAATTCAATGGTGCAGATGAATTTGAATAAAATTAGAGGGATATTGTTGCACTTCACAGTGTAACTTCTAGAAACAAATGATGGTTTCTACCATAGGATGAGCTCGTCTATGACAGAGAAGACGAAGAGTCTCAACTGCCAGAGAAGCTGAGGAATCTCGACTTAACACTCAGTGATGATGGACACATAGATTGAACTGCCAGAGAAGTTAAAGAGTGGTGATTATGATCAGGTAGAGAACTTGAAATGGAGGCAGCATGCAAAAGCATGGAGGGAAAATCATGCACAAGTTGCACAGAGACTATAAGAATGTAGAACAAAGAAGAGATCAGAGTTGTTGCTATTGAGTGTGATTGAGGTGTGAAGAAGGAGGTAGAGCACAGTAGCATAAATGTACAGAAGGTGAATGGTGCATTGAAGTGACATGGCGCAAAGAGAATAAAAGGAAAAATAACAAAAAGCGTAAGGAGTGTGAAGAAGACACTAATGCAGACAGAGCAGTGCAGTGTAGCAGAACAATGATTAGGCCGGTAAGCCTTTGAAGAACTTTATATCGCTGTAACAAGTCATAATAGAAAAGATTTATATTTTAGGGTGGCAGGGAGGTGCTAGGGAGGACTGTTGTCCTCAGAGGTTCAAGTGGGTGCTTGAACACAGGGAGTTGTAACTTCCATCTGGTTGCAGCCAGAGAAACCAGGGTGGAAGGGTGGTGCAAGGGAGAAATGTTTTTCTTTGTTTTACAGGTTGGTGCTTGTATGATTGGAAGTTTGTGCTTCCATCCAGCTGGTGCTAGAACACCAGGGAGTTGGTGCTTCCCTCTAGTTGGTGCTAGAGAAACCAGGGAGTTGGTGCTTCCTTCTAGTTGGTGCTAGAGAAACCAGAGAGTTGGTGCTCTCAACAAGTAGCAGCTTGCAAAACAGAGGTTGCAGCCTCATTATGAGTTGGTTCTCATATGTATGATAATGTAAAGAATGTAAAGATTACTTATCATATAAATAAGAAGATTTTTTTACCCCTTATGGGTTTCCTCAGGAAATATCTGTCTCTATGTATCTCATTTGTGTGACTGATGCTGAATGTGTTATTACTTATTTCCCTGGATTATTGTGATTATCATTGAGTGCTTTGTAAAGAGTTAAAATAAGCATAATTTTTTAAGCATGATAACAACTGATTCACCCCCCCCTCTCAGTTGTCCAACAAGGTTAACATTGGGAGGAGAGTTGCATTCAAAGAATGACCAAGCGCGAAAAGGGATCGACATCAAATGCAAAAAATAAGGTACGTCAACTTAATTTCTTGAGCCTTGTATTTACATATGAGTAATGGGGTTTTAGGCATGGGATGATGGTAAAAAGTAAGAATATTAGGTCATTTCTGCATGCATGATAAAACCCTTAGTGCTAGTCCGTAGGAGGGATTTTCCACCCACAACAATGACCTGCTGACTAAATTTCCTCTTTTCATCTACCTTAACTATTCTCAGTTTGCCTAGGTCTGCATCATCAATATTAGGCATGATTTCCATTCCAAACTCCTCTAGGAGCTCATAGGAGGCATTCCATAACCTTTTTTGTGCCTTTATCACTGTCTCTTGAACACTTTGGATGTATTTTAGTAGGGGATTCCAAGTATCAAACATAACTTGATATTTTATTTTTTGTCTAGTGCTGTAGAGTGGTAGGGTATCTAGTGGGTTCTTGTACACACTCTACCAATTTACAATCCTATCAAAGGCATATTGATATTTTTGATATTTATCTTTGATTTCCTCCATCTAATATTCAAGACTAGTCTGATAATATTTTTTCCTATGTATGTCATTCAATATGCATAAAATTTTCCTTTGTTATGATTTTACCTCCTCATTAATAGTTGTGGCTTATGCCTTAAGGGATTCTAGGATGATAGCTCCTAATTTATTTTATTCAATGGTATTCTCAAGTGTTTCTTTATCTTGATCCATCCCCTGAAATTTGTTTTCTAGATGTTCAATAAAAAATTTCATCTCCATGCTTTCTGTTTGCAGGATGATCATCTCTTTGTTGGAGAAATTTCTATTTTTGGCATGCTAGTTCAGTGGGAGTTAAATGACTAGTTCTATTTTAGACTTTCTAATTTTAGACCATCACTATTATGCATGCATTCATAATTATAGGATGTCATTGCCTATAGGAGTGAAGATTACTCATTCATTGAACAAATCATAATATACATTGATTCTCATTCTTCATATTGCATCTCTCTTCCTTTTCTTGATAAGATTTGTTTGTGTATGCTTTAGCTAGGTTTGTTGTGCAGGTTTCCATGAAACACTGACATGGTATTAGAGCTGAGCTACTTGGAGCAACCAAGAAAAGCTAGATAAGAGTGAAATATGATTTAATTATTTAGTAAACCTAGTTTTCTCCATCGTCGCGACCTATCCCTATCGAAAGGTGCGACAATTGGAATCGTCGCAGCCTATCCCTATCGAAGGGTGCGACGATTGCACTCTGTATTTTTCACCCAGGGTGCGTCGATTCTTTTTTTCACAATTGTATCACTTTATCCTTCTCTAGGGTGCGATGATTCAACATCGTTGCACTGTATCCTTCTCTAGGGTGCGGCGATTCATCTACCCTCCAGAAAATTGGGTTTTTGCAATAAAATAGCCATATATTGAAATCTGCGATCTGGGTCGGGCTGAAATTTTGACCAAAGACGTATAACATAGGGATGCGCATGATAACCAAACATCGCCAAAACCCACATCATATTTTATGAGATATAGTTATTTTATCATATCTATATCTGCCATAGAACCACCTATCATATCTCAGAATCCACGATCTGGGTTTTCAGGATCTCTTCAGAATCAATAGTAGGGATGGAGGTGATGAAACTTATTCAATCAAGTTTGGTGATAATATTCACACCGTATAACTATTTTGAATGGAATTTGAAGGCTACATTCCAAGTCAAAAGAAAAGGACTATATAATTTGATGATGGCGACAAAAACATAACCTACATCAGTGCTTGAGAAGACCATATGGGATAACCGTAAGGATGAGGCCACATGACTACTTCTTGAGTTAATATCCATTGATATATGGTTTCATGTTTCCACATGAAGACTCCAAACGAGATCTGAACGACCTTGGAAGGACTCTTTGGAAAGTAGGATGAGATGCAAGGTCATATGCTTGAGGTAGAGTTTAATACCTTAGATCCTAAAAGTTTTGATAATATAGAGGATTTATTTACTAAATTTAAGTCTTTGATATTGATCTTGGGTGAATGTGGTATTGATAAGTATACACAAGAGAAAAAACTTATTCTAACAATCTTGGCCAATATAGGATCAAAATACACTGTATATGTCTCTAATTTCCATTCTAGTAGATGTCTTTTGGGAGAAAATTGGAAAATGCCTACGATGGCTCAATTCATTGAGTCTCTCACACAAAAGTAGACAAAAATCATACATATGGGCCTCATGAAACATTTCAAAGCACATGCACTCACCATGCATGATGGAAAAGGGTCATCTAATCAGAAATCAAAGTAGAAACGAAAGGATCTATTACATCCAGAGTCAAAGAAGGAGGGATATTACAAACCCTTCAAGGATTCTTCAGGTTCCAAAGATTCTTCAAATTCCAAAGGGAAGAATAAGAAGGGAAAGAAATGCACATATTTTAAAAAACTGAATCATGAAGAATCCGCATGCCTGAAGAAGCATATCAATCTTATGACATAGGTACTTCAGAACAATAACCTTGGAGACTTCATTCCTGAAGGAGACAAGAAGAATAAGGAAGAAGACCATGCGCATAAGAAATGTAATCATCATGCTCTGGTTGCACTTAATTCCTCATCTGATTCATGGATTATATATTCTAGTGCATCCCATCATATGATAGCTAAATAGGAAGATTTTACTTATTTGAGTTCATGCTCTGGACCTCCTATTCTCATGGGGGATGATATTCCAATAGCAGTTGTAGGAGAGGGAAGAGTAGAACTCCCTAATGGAATTTTTGAGAATAGTTTACATGTTCCAAATCTTTCTATAAATCTTCTCTCAGTTTATTAGATCACTCAAACATGTAAAAGGGTTGAATTTACAACAGATTCAATTAATGTACTTGACATGCATGATAGTTCCATTATTGCAGTTGACGAGGTAGATCACAAATCACGATTGTATAATTTCACTAAGTTTATTGACTATGACTCCTCTTTGCTACTTACACATTTTAATGAGAGTAGTAGAGTATGGCATGAGAGATTTGGTCATCTAAACTTTAGGTACATGCAACGAATTTCCAAACAAGGAATGGTCAAAGGCTTTCCAGACATTCAATTTTTTGAAGGGGTTAGCAAAGGATGCATTCTTGGAAAGCATCATGAAGAGAAGTTTGAAAAGGGGAAGGAAAGGAGAGCCTCCTCTTCCTTGGAGCTTGTTCATAGTGATCTCATGGGTACATTTCCACATCCTTCCATCAACAAATCAATGTATGTTTTTACATTTATTGATGATTACTCACGCTATACTTGGGTTTATTTTCTCAGACAAAAGTATGAATTCCTTGAGCATATCTGATCCAGGTGGATATTGGTGGCCACCTACCTTTTCCAACTGTCTCAAAACAGTTTTATGGCAATTTTGGCAATTTACTATTTTTAGCAGGTTTTAACTTCCGAGGCCATTTTGAGGGCCCAAATGGATGTTTTTCAAGATATGGGTTCTCAATTATAGTCTAAGGAATTATTGAGCCCCCAAAATGAATCTCCTCGATGATACCTTTCCAACGAGCTATCACATGCCTAAAACGGAGATTGTATGCAAAAGTTACGACCCCGGGAAGTTGATGTACTCACTTACCCAAACGGGGCCCACATGACTTTTGGCGCTTCATATCATAGGGTTAGGTTTTTGGATGTTTAGGGTTTTTGACATTTTTGCTAATTGTAAAAATGCCTTCAGAGCCTCATTGTAATCATCTTCTTGCGAATGCGAGTAGCCGTCACATCTCTTCTCAGAGATAAGCTTCCACCATTCTAGCGAGTCTTTCACTCTGTGTTTTTACAGTCTCTGTACATTTCTTTGATTAATAGAAATCATGTATTACTGTATATCTGTGTTTATGGTTGCATATTTGATACATTTATGTTATATTATTGAATATCTGCGATATTCCTGTGCATTTCTTTATTATATCTCCGATCTCATTTCATGCCGAAAATAATACTGATCAATATCAAATACTTCAAAGCTCTAGTAGAGACACAAACTGGGAAGAAAATCAAGATCCTCCGTACATACAATGGGGGGAAGTATATCAACAAATATGTTTAGAATCTTTGTCATGAAGCTGGTATCCAGTTGTACCGCACAACTCCATACACTCCACAACAGAATGGAGTTGTTGAAAGGAAGAACATGTCTCTCAAGGAGATGACCACTTGTATGTTGCATGCAATATCACTTCCTTCTAAGCTTTGGGATGAGGAACTTAATTGTGTTGCTTACATACAGAACATAACACCTCATATATCTGTTGAGGATAGGATACCTTTTGAGGCTTGGATAGGTGAAAAACCAGATGTCACACACTTCCGCATATTTGGATCTAAAGCATGGGCCCATATTCCTTCTGAAAAGAGGAAGCCTTAGATACACAGAGCACACCTCACATATTTGTGGGATATCCAGATGATGCAAAGGGGTACATATTGATTGATCCCTCTACAGACTGACTCATCATTAAGCACAATGTTTAGTTTGAGGAGATTCCTTTGCATGCACCTCCAGTGAAACAAGCAAAGACTCTTGTGCTTCCATCAGTTCCATACATTAGAGATGATGGTTCCACACATTTAGATGCTACATATTCAGACACATATTCAAAGGATTTTGTACATGCAGATGAGCAGGTAGTACATCCAAATGAGGAGCCATCATCGGAGCTTTAGAAAATGCCCAAGTGGGAACAATCCACACTTCATGTAGCAGGAAACCTTGTAGGGGATCCATTGGATTTGGGGAGGACTCGATCTCAGCATGTGGATCCTTCTCATGTACTTTCAACTTTTGAACCAACAATGCCCATGCATTTCTGTATGGTTCAATCTTCTTATCCACATACCTACAGTGAGGTTTTTGGCAATACACTATAGGAAGAAACCATGTAGGAGGAGCATGACTCTCTCCTAGAGAATCAAACTTGGTATCTAGTACCACTTCCACCAGGGAGGAAAATTTTCATATGCAAATGGGTCTATAGGACCAAGAGAGAGGAAAATGGCCAGGTGAGTAGGTACAAGGCTAGATTAGTTGCAAAAGGATTTCAGGAGATTCATGGGATAGATTATGATGAGACTTTTTCTCCTATAGCAAATATGGACTATATTCACTTAGATCTATCCATTGCAGTAGCCAAATGATGGGAAGTTCACCAGATGGATGTGAAGAATGATTTTCTTCATGGTAACCTTTCAAAGGAGATCTACATGGAGTAGCCACAGAGGTTTATTCAGAACTCATATTTAATATGCAGACTGAAGAAGTCTCTCTATAACATCAAGTAGGTGTTGATTAATTGGGTTGGTTTTCATTGATGTCAAGCCTTGAAGAAAGTATGGTAGCAAATTTCGGTAGCACAAAGGTTTGGGTAATGGACCCAATTTTGTTTGATGCATACTGATATGTGTTTTGATATATTTTCATGTAATATTGTTCTAGATGGATAACACATGTCATGCCATTTATGGTGGCATGTGGAACGTCACATAACTCCTCACGGTTAGAGATTTATGGCCATGTGAAGTTGGAGAACCCTCATGAGTCATCTAGAAGCCCCAATAGGTCAAAGTAGTCAAAGTGCTTGCAAAGAAGAGATTATTTAAACAATAAAGTGAAGTTACAAAGTCAAAAAGGATTATTTAAATAATAAAGTGAAGTGAAAAAGTCAAAGAGGATTATTTAAATAATAAAGTGAAGTGACAAAGTCAAAGAGGATTATTTAAATAATAAAGTGAAGTGACAAAGTCAAAGAGCATTATTTAAATAATAAAGTGAAGTGACAAAGTGAAAGAGGATTATTTAAACAATAAAGTGAAGTGACAAAGTCAAGGAGGATTATTTAAATAATAAATTAAATGGAGAACTTTCTAATTATGGAAAGTGGTTATAAGAAGGTTAACCCTAAAATGAGGAACATGGGTTAAGTGGTCAAGTGGCTATTGGATACATGGACAAGTAGAAAATTGGGCAAAGTTGGACATAGGTGACTATGTGTACAAAGTGGCTATGTGGGCAAAGTGACCTAGAATATGCTTCTAAGGAAACTACTTGGAGAGTATAAATAAGAGGCAAGGATATCTCATTTTAATTACACTTGAGCATATTGAATATCTATAGGTGATTGAGGTAACCAAAGGATATCTAAGCCGAATTACAGAGGGAAGGTGAAGTAAAGACGACCGAAATTCAAGGGAGGATAAATTCTTTTGATGATGATTTCTAAGGTTTGTTATTTATAGTTCATCTCACCATTTTCGTAATAACATTTTTTCTATAATGATTCATACTGTGAAATTGGAAGGCCATTGAGGAAACATATCCAAGTAGCTGAGGTACAAATTTCAGCTTGTGGTTCGTTGTATTTTTGGAGTTACACTCCGTGGAAAATAGGGTTTGTGGCTAGTCCTAAAACTAGTCTAAAACAAGTGTTTCAGGTAAAAACGTCATAGTTGTTGGACACACCTACCACACTTAGAGGGGGGGTTGAATGAGTGTGGGGATATTTTTCCCAAAACTTCCCTCTTTCACAAAAATCATTAGTTAGCATTCAACATTTACTCATTACTCATTGTTGTCATTTATAAACAATTATATGTGAACACATATCAACAACATATATCAACAATATATCATCAATACATCATCACCACAAGGAACACAAAGAACACAAGATGTATGTACAATTTTCTTTTTATTACGAACTACAATCCCATGAGTGTTGGAACACAAGAAGAAAGTCCATGATGAGGACTTCACATAGAATGGCTAGAAGAAGGAATGAAGTAAGGAAGGGAGACATCCTTGAAAATATGGATACTCGGAGCTCAAGTTCTGAAGAGCAGGGACATCTACAGAAGTGGGTGAAGAAGACAAAGCAGCCAGAATAGAATGAAAGACTGAAGGGAAGTTATAAAAAGAAAATTGTACATACATCTAATGGTGTTACACTGAACATCAATGTGTCCTACTTGATCACATCTTCAACACCTCATGGTGTTATAAAATCTTCCATTATATCTCCTTTCATAAGATCTACATTCAAAATATTTGTGACTATATCCATTACATGAATTAAAATTCCTGTTGGCCCTTGACCAAGCTTTGGGAAATTCTTGTTCATGTTGACATATTTTGGACTTCGACAACCTATCGAAGGAGGAGTGCAAGACGAAGTGGATATCACAGGATCTTGGCCCCTTTTTGGGTCCTTTTCGAGTTTTGGGGATTATGTAATGTGAATGGGATGTCGGCCCATGGGTTTACCCATGTTTATGCCTATTTTGTATGTATAAATAGATGCATAGGCAATGTAAGGAGGGGAACAAGAGAACAAAGGCATCTATGTGATGTTAGTATGCAAGTAGGCTAAGTGCCAAGAGTTGGATATGTGTGATCAGGACTTGTAAGGCTTTGTGCATACTGTGTGAAAATTGCAGAGTTAAGTGCAAGTCATTGTAGCAAGACTATGGAAGGCTTAGTGTTGGAACACAGGGAAGAGGGATCTAGCGAGCTGCGCAGATCTTCTATCTTGTACCGAGTAAGGGTTTTGAGGCTCTGTTCTTGTAACCAATTGACTGAAGACAATAAAGAAGAAGAGTTTGTGGACGTAACCCCGGGGTGGGGGTGAACCATGTAAACAGTGTGTTGTTCCACTTTGTGCTTGTCTTGATGTGTTTATAACTTCTCTTGCTAAGTTCTTTGATATAGATAGATAGATCTACTTATTCTTTGTTCTATGAATGTTAGATCTAACTTCTATGAATGTGCTTAGTGCTTGCTTCTACTAGATCTGATCCATTTATTTGTGCTAAGTCCTTAATTACATTAGATCAATGCGAATGATGCGAACATTTGTTTTATCAATGAAGTGGATATTGATTGCATATTGAGGATCTGACGGTGCTAAGTGATCTATTAAGTATCATAATCACAGATCTGTGTCCCGACTAAGGTTGCAAACACCTGAGTCTCGCAACCACCCCTGCCTCTACCTTGTGTGAGACTTCATCTGCTTCACAGGTGTTGCCGAAAGGGTCGGTAGTTAAGGTTTTGTTGGTGCGTTGTTGTAGTGTTGAACCCTGGGTCAACCCCTGTTCCAACAAATGGTTTCGTTACCGAGACCTGAAACTGTGATTGCTGGGAACTGAGAAAGAAGAATCTTTGTGCAAAGATTCATCTTGAAACTGTGAAAGATCTGTGCGTATATATGTCGCTCTAGTGTGAATTATTCTACTTGATTTCTAAAACTTTGTGCTAAAAGAAAGAAGCGTGATCTAAAGAAAAGAAGTTGGATTTGAAGGAGAGAAGCAAGATCTGAAAGCTTTGTGCTCTAAGAAACGTAAAAGTGAGAATTTCTGAAGAAAAGAGGTAAGATATGCAAGCTATGTGCTCTGATAAAGGTAAGAATAGTGAAATTTTTTAGATCTGGAAGCTTTGTGCTCTATAGAAGTAAGATAAGTGGAAATTTTTGTTTCTAAAGTATGGATCTAGGTATGTTTGATAGGTTATGTCCTAGCTTGAAAACTAGGGAACTAACAGATGAAAGAAGATTTTATATGAGTAGATCTTATAAGAATAGTGAAAGATATGTTATACCTATGCATAGAACAAATGTTTGGACTAACAAATGGATGCAGGATCCTAGAAAGAATTTTTTGTAGGTTAGCTACCATGATCCTAGTGCGCAGTACCGGAAAGGATGGGGATCATTTAAAAGAAAAAGAGGATTAACCCTTTGTTACAACTGCAGAAGACCGATAAATCTTGATAAGGAATGCCCTGGGAAAATACCTAGTTGTATTTGTTGTAAAGCTATGGACCATGACGTATTGGATTGCCATAGAATGATTGCTAAGATGGAAGAAATGAATCTGAATAAAGAAAACCCTAAGGCAAATCCAGAAATGGTAGAACCCCAGAAAGAATCAGAGAAAGTATTGCTATAGATAAAGGAAACCTTGAATGACCACTGACATGTCATCTTATCAGAGATCTTCAAAGACAAAGAATTCCTTGAAGCAAGAATAGAAGACTTCGACATTGACTGTGTTCTGGATGAGAAAACACAGGTGAATATCATGACAGAAAGAACTTGGGAAGCTATAGGGAGGCTTGATATGATCCCTTCATTAGGAGGAATAGGAATATTCAAAGGAAAGATGATAAACCTATGTGGAAAGCTCACTCAGATACCCACGAATGCCAATGGAACTTCGACAGAAGAACATTTTGAGATTATTAAATTTATTGAAGACAATGCCCCATTTACCATGTTACTAGGAAAACCTTGGATTGATAGAAATCACACTAGAGATCTAGATGTCGAAGTTGCAAGAAAGTATTGCTACAGATGAAGGAAACCTTGAATGACCACCGACATGTCATCTTATCAAAGATCTTCAAAGAAAAAGAATGTCTTGAAGCAAGAATAGTAGACTTTGACATTGACTGTGTTCTAGATGAGAAAAAACAAGTGAATATAATGACAAAAATAACTTGGGAAGCTATAGGGAGGCTTGATATGATCCCTTCATTAGGAGGAATAGGAATATTCAAAGGAAAGATGATAAACCTATGTGGAAATCTCACTCAGATACCTACGAATGCCAATGGAACTTCGACAGAAGAAGATTTTGAGATTATTAAATTTATTGAAGACAACGCCTCATTTACCATGTTACTAGGAAAACCTTGGATTGATAGAAATCAAGCCAGACGAAAGGAAGAAGAAGATTTTTTGGAGCAGAAGAAACAAGAGTTAAAATATTTCATGACTAGAAGGATCGTACACTTGATTGAAGAACAAGAGAACATATCAAATGTATTTTGTTGGTCTCCAGTTTTGACTATGTTTTACCTATATTATATCACAAAGACCTCCATTTCCATACCCAGTACCACCCCTTTTGGCCTTGTTATGATACACTTGACATCTCTTTACTACTCAATAGGGCTACTCAAGGTATTTTTACATTTCAAGTTATTTTTATGTATTTTGATACTTTAAATTAATATTGAAACTAATGTGTCTTGAGTTAGGTACTATTTCTATTTGAAACAGGATTTTCCAGTACCAGGTACCAGCTCGTACCCCGTGGAGATACCAACGAAGCTGCTAAATATCCGTGCGTTATGGCCAGAGTGGGAGACAGTGCGATCTACATGATAGATGGAGTCATCACTCATATGCTGATTGAAGGTGAAATTATAGAACAGAGTTGTAATACTTCATGACTCACACTTCGTGACACTGCATGGCACGAAGATGTGAAGACCGTTTTTAACTGATTTCGAGTTATTTCCGGATCTGGGATCCGTTTGAATTAATGTATTATTGCTTTAAACTACTTTTGAGGAGGATCTATATAAACAGAAGATCACTCCTAAGAAACGTTGGGTTATGTTATGTCATGATACACATTTCTGAATACAATCTGCCTTTGTGTTATGTTACTTTACTGTCATACGATTTGAGTTATTTCTTCTGAGTAAATGGAGCGTGAAGCATGAACAGTGTTTGCGTAGAATGATTGAGTAGTTCTAGTTTTTCCTTTCGGCGATTGTACCTTTTGGTTGGGCCCGCCAAACAGGTTCAAGTTGTTGTTTTTCTCTGTCTTAGATTTAGTTTATTTCAGTATCTTATGACTTGCATGCATGTTATCTTAGAGTTTGGGAATTAACTTGTTCAGACGCGTTCTTAAATTATTCTTCAACTGTATCGTTTCCAGCATATTAATATTTTCTATGTTGATGAGTGTTGAAAGCATGGTTGATTCCTGTAGAGTTTAGGGCATGAACTAGGTTTGCTTTGTTTCCAGTTTTCAATCTGAACATAACTTAGAGTTTGAATTTACCTTGCTTTGTTAGGATAGTTAGGTTTCTCTGCTTTGTTAGGATAGTTAAAGTTGCAATTGAATTAGAGGAAGCTTCCAGTACCAATAGGGTAAGTAGGATATTTCTTCATTTTTCCTGTAGACAGATTTAGATTTACTTTCGATATTTAGATTAAAAAGAATTTAGGAAATAATCTTTCTGTTATGGCTTAGATAGAAGTAGTGATGATAGATGATTAAAGATAGTGGTAGATAGTCTTGTAAAATCACATTAGAATAGAGATAGAAGTACCTGCACTTAAGCATAGAA
>ML821037.1:50339-81051 GCA_009831015.1 Picea engelmannii | reverse complement strand
TCTTTATTTACTTGAAAGTATGACATAATATTTCATTTCTTTGTTTCATGCATGATAATTGTATCTTTTATATAGGGACGTATAACTAAATATAATTAATGTATGTTGAACCAATTAGGTAAGTACCGAGTTAAAGATATGAATTTATATATAGAACCTCTTATTGATGAGATGCTGAAGTTATGGGTTGGCATCACTATGTATGACATCTCTAGACCAATGGGGAAAACATGGTTTCAATTCCATGTAATACTTGCATGGAAAATTCATGATGCTCCTGGGTTAACACATTTTTGTGGTATGTAACTTTCCGTTGCGCTTTAATATTATATAATGTTTTGAAAATATCATGCATTTTTAAGAATTGTAATCCTAATTCGTTGCATTAATTCATATATATTATAGGTCTTCAAACAAAGGGTAAATTTGCATGTCCAGTTTGTGGTCCTAGGACAAAATCTCATCGTTCAAGAAGTTTAGGAAAGGAGGTGTTTGATGAGTATAGGCACTTTCTGCCTAAGAACCATAGTTATATAACCATTGAGAAAGAAAAATTCAATGGTAAATAAGAGAATGAAAAAAAAGAAGAAGAATGACACCTCACCTATGGAAGTTTGAATATAATAGAAATTGTCAAGGTATACAAATTATTTATGTATCATATATATAAATCTTATGATTTTTTTTCCAATGAATTTTTTTGAGTGCAGTACCTAGCTATATTGATTAATTAGTGTTAATTTAATTTCATTTATGTTTCATGAATGTCGTTAAGACACGAATGGGATTCTGCGAGGAATGAAAAGTTACCCCATACAAGTTAGTAGGTTTTCCTACTAAGAGCACCTACAAATAGTTCATTTGTTTGATACAATGCATATTGGGAAGAATATAACAGAATTGTTATGGAAAATCTTAGATGGAAGGACTGACAAAGAAAGAATTGGAAATATTTCTAGTGACATCCAGGAAGCTAATCATGCATTGCAAAGTGTGATTATTAGTTCCATTGGTGATGGTCGAGAACAAAATATTAGTCTTCCATGGTTATTGACAGAGCAACAAAGTGATGTTGTAAATGAGGTCATTCAAAAAATCAGGTTTTCGACAGGGTTTTCGTTGAACATACAAAATATCTTAATGAAAAAAGGTGATTTTGGTGGGGTTAAAACACATGACTAGCATACATTCATTAAGGTAATTATTAGGTATATTAACATATTGGTATAGATCTTTTTAGTAATTTTTTTCTCTTATTTGGAAATAAATATTAATGATTTTCTTTTTGTTACAGTATGTTCTACCTCTATCTCTTCCAGACAACTTTGAAAACAACATAAAAAAAGTTATATATGATCTTGGAAAATACATGAGGTAAGTAATGCAATTTTATATGGAAAATGTTTCTTCAGTGCTTTGTAGCAGAACTTATTGACATATTGTGTTTTATTTGCAATTTTATATATGCCTTGATATTGTTCAAACCTGTTATTTTCTTGCATCATTTGTAGGTGGGTTTCGTCTAAAGAAATCCATAAAGAAGATATAAGGTATTGGAAGAGAGAAATTCCCCAACTAATGTGTGAAATGTAGAGGTATCTACCTCCAACATTTTTCAATGCACAAGAACACTACCTTATACACCAAGTTGAGGAGATTGAATTATGTGGACCAGTACACACAAGGTTGATGTGGATGGTGGAGAGAAAATAGAAGTCATTGAAGGCTTTTGTTAGATAAAGAACACGTCCTTAGGGTTATATGGTGGAGGGTTATATGGTATATCAATGCATGGTGTATATTAGTCAATATATTCCTAAATTAGCAGAAAATATGAATGTGCCTCGCATTTGGCATCTCGATGAAGAAGATGATGAGGACTGGGAAAGGTAATTAGATGTTGTAGATTTAATATATTATACATTTAATTTTTCAATTTTATATTATCATACTCATTAATTTATTTTTATTCCAACAACTATATTAAACTTTGCCAATGATAGCTAATTATTGATATTGAATTGTTATTTTTTCATATAGTTGGTCGAGAGTGGGATTCTCTACATTTATACATTGCAAACAATCTTGATTGGATGGAGTATTGGATAGAAACATGTGAAGAATAATATGGTAGGTTATCATGGGAAGGGGTTAGTAAGATTATTAAAATAGTGCATTGTTATTGGCATGAATTTCTTGATCTTACGCAAAGGGAAATTGATTTATCCTTTGGTTTAAAAGATAAAAAGGGAAGTATATTCACCCACATTTTTATAGTTATTTCCCATTATATCAATGTATTTGGTTTGTTTATTTTTGGAAATATATTTACTAAGTCCATATTATATGACGTTTATTAATTGACAATGCATGTTTTACTTGTTGTCCATGTTGTAGTTGAAACATCACAAGGCTATGTGGTGTAATGGTTGTAAATTTCGTATCAAAAAGTTGGATGATAGGATGAAAGCCTCAAATTGCGGGATAATTTTAGTGTTTAAGGTCACTAATGTTTCCTCTAGAAGTGACAGACATCTAGAAGAAATTGAAAATAGGTACTATGGGTATTTGGAGGATATAATTCAATGTGATTTTAATTCCTTTAAAATAGTTTTCTTTGAGGTCAAATGGTACAGGCTACGGATGCATGAAAGTGATCCTAAAATAACTATTATTGAGCATGCTAATGGATTTACCATGGTTAATACAAGAGAATTTGAACCGGGTATAAAGCCTTGTGTTCTTCCAAGTCAATGTGAACAAGTCTTTTACTCAGAGGTACCAGGTAAAGCAGGTTGGTCATACGTTGTTAGATATGATCCAAGAGGAAGACCAATAAAGTATAAGCATGTAGAGGAAGAAGATAATATTGAAGAATAAGATGATGATGCAGATCAGGAGCATGTGGCTGTAAATGTGTCTGATGAAGAAGCCGAAGAAGTTGATCACCCAAATGTAGCAGACAATGTTCTCATTAATGATATCAATGATGATAATGAAAATGATGTTGATGTTGATGTTGATATGAACAATCCTTTCAACATTATCGATTCTGAACTAGATCATGATAAAGATGTTGATTTGGATGAAGAAGAAGATGAATGATATTTAATTGGTGAAATGTACAAGGTAAGTGATTATATGCTTTCTATGATTTATTCTATTAATTATATATTTAATATTTATATGATTTATCGGATTTTACCTTCCAATTTGTGCTTGTATGGACTGCAATTTGACATGCTAGGACAACACACATGCATTGACAGTATGGGAGGGTTTCTAGACTCAAACATGAGTCAAACAAACGATTAGACAATAAAATATTCTTTTTTTATTCTATCAAAATCCAAAAATAAGGCGTGCCTTCTCATGTACTTGACCCCTCTTATAAATGACATGTGAATGGGGCCAACGTTGATTTTTTTTCAATTTGTGGTTGTATGGACTGAAATTTGACATGGTTAGACTAGAAAAATAAAATGACAGTATGGAAGGATTTCCAGACTCAAACATGACTCACACAAACAAATCGACAATCGAACAACAATCGTATAGAATAATTAATATGAATGGGGCCAATGTTGAATTTTTTCCAATTTGTGCTTGTATGGAATGAAATTTGGCATGGTTAGACTAGATGCATGCATTGATAGTATGGGAGGGTTGTTGGACTCAAACATGACTCACAAAAACAATTAGACAATCAAACAACAAGCATATAGAATAATTAATGTGAATGGGGCCAATGTTGATTTTTTTTCAATTTGTGCTTTTATGGACTGAAATTTGATATGCTAGGACAACACACATGCATTGATAGTATGGGAGGGTTTTCAGACTCAAACATGACTCAAAAAAAAATTTAAAATCAAATATTATTTGGTTATTCTATCAAAATAAAAAAATAAGGCACGTCTGCTCATGTACTTGACCCTGTTTATAACTGACATGTGAATGGGGCCAACTTGAAATTTTTTCAATTTGTGCTTGTATGGTGTTAGTGTCCATTAATGTGTAAATAAGGTCAGAGTCTAGTCAAGTATCTGTGTTAGTGTTTTAGAGATATTTTTACACATCAAAATTACTCACTTTAATGATGACCTATTGTCGTCATGACTAGTGTCGCAAGTGTTGCATTTTGGCCGCAAGTGTCGCAAGTGTAGCAAACACCATACTTCCATATTTCTTATGTCGTGTCTCTAACGACATCACAGGGAAACTTAAGACAACTTAAAATACTGGTTTAAGAAGGAGAAAACATGTGATTAAGAGTAAAAAACCTTTACCATGGAATAGACCACTCAAAAATGGATTTTGGAGGGCAACGCTCCCCTACCCACTATAAGGGAGTGCCAGTGCTCCCTGGCCTTCTTTGGGGGAGCGTTGCAATTCTCTATGCACCCTTTTGGGGGAGAATTGCAATGATCTATGCACCCTTTTGGGGGAGCGTTGGCCTGTTTCAGAAAATTTTGGGTTGTTGAGGAAAATCGGGGATAAATCCCCCTCATCTCTGGAGTTGGTTGGATTCGAATCTGAGGTCAAGGCTACATCTTAGGGAGGATCCACAACTGATGGAGAAGGATCCTCAACATATCCCAAGAATATCTAGGGTGGTTGGGTCTCTACAAGCTTATATAAGGAGGCCTACTCATGGTGAAAGGGGATATGGAAGTTTAGAGGCATCAAACTTATGATCTCATAAGGGAGATAACCAGTAAAGCATATTCATTTTGATGGTGGATTATTTAAGCAAGGGGTTGGACAAAGAGAGTTTGGTGAAGTTGCTACATCTACATCTATGGTTGTAAGCACTTTTCTTTGTTTTCATTAATATATATATGTGCTTGGCCTGTTTCTTTCAAGGTTGTGTTTATTCTACATGAACTTGTCTCTATTATATAGATCTGGTTTCAAGCTAATCCTAGTAGAATAGGAATCTTGTTCTGCCTTTGTTTGGTTTGCAGGACTTATTGAGGAGCTTGGGGATCAAAGCTCAACTTAGATTGTGCAAGGATGAACATAGTTAAAAAGGTACACCTTTATTCCTCTTCTCTATACATTAGTTTATCTATATTTAAAAGGATTTCAGTGACCAACATTAGCACCCTTTCTGTCTTGGTCTTAAGAGTCTAGAGCCCAAGAGGGAATCCACTTGTCTGCAAGGGGATTTCTCTGTAATAGAAATTGGCGACTCCACTAGGGAAGGAACTCCTATTTTTATTTCCTTGGTTTGTACCTACCCTTTTACCACATTTCATATCACTTTTACTAGTTTTTAATCATCCATTTTCCATCTCCTACCTTCACTAGCAATTTCACCAATTTTTGTGCATTCTGGGTGAGTTTTTCTTCTTTTTTTTTACTATTTTTTGAATTTATGGGTGGCTCAACACTCCCCTATAGGCCATACCAGAGAGCCAATGCTCCCCTAAAGTGTCTTAGGGAGAATTTAAACACTCTGTGCACCCTTTTGGGGGAGTGCTAGTCTCTTTTTTGAGAGTTTTTGCCTTCTTCTGCTCAGTCTTTTGCAACCTATTTTGCAGAGATCTTTACCCAGAGTCCATGGTTGGTTTGTGAAGTTGTTTGGATTGGTTTTTGATTCTTATCACTCCCTATTTTATTTCTTGGATATTGAAACCTTTTTCATAAATGTGAAATTGCCTTTTCTAGCTATTTTTTTGACAGAACAGTTTTGAGTGATTTCTCTTTCTCCCTATCATTTATTGGATTCTTCTCTGCATTTTATTGTATTCCTTGAATGCTTGATTGGTTGTAGAATACTTGAGGGTGTTATTTCTTGTTATAACAAGTTTATACTTATTTTCTTTCATACCTCACTGCCTTGAGTGCATGCTTTGTTTGTATTCCTTTTGCTTTGTGTCTTTTGCATCTGCATAGGACTCTTTCTCCTGATTGAAAGTAGTGGAGCATTGAAGGTTTTGTATTTACTTTTTGTATAAATCATAATCAAACAAAGAAGACAAATTCATTTTTTATTTTGGGTAGTAAAACTAGATTTCATTTGAAGTAGCAGAATTGCATGTTTTTTGGCATTTTGGGACATTGTGCATCTGTAATGATGAATGTTTTCCCCTTCTCATAGCATAGATTTCATCGAAATGAAAAGATTGCATCTTCATCTCTTTGCATAAATTTTGAGTCAGTCAAAACACCATATTGTCCACGCCATTTTCCTTTTGAGTAATAAAAACCTTAAAAATAAAGCGCAAAACTAAAAATTGATTAGACATTTTCATATTTTCTAGTAGCAAACCTACATCAGATTGGTTGTAGGGATTTGGAATAGGTGTGAAAGACAACTTCTAAAGCTAAAAAAAAACATAGAATCTTGTGTTAGGGAGAGGTGGAATCCAATTTCTACATTTTGTCCTGGGAAGCCCTTCTCACACAAGGGTCAAACTGGAGGTCACATTAAGACTAGTGGAGTTACTCACCCTTCTTTGTTGGTCTTGGTATTGAAATTGTAGGTATTATGGGGGTCGCTTGAAGGTATACCCACAATGATGAGTGGAATCCTTTCAAGTTGATTTCATTCCAAATACCCTACCCTTGCGTGTGGATCGGACTGTTGATTGTTTCCCCAGGCATTACTGTTGTATTTGGTAACCTTAGTGGCATATCTCTTTAGGGTCTTTACACAAAGTGACTGTGGAGGGGAATGTATTAACGATACCTGGAATGGACATTGGCCAAATCACTCAGGATCCTTGGAGGGTATACCCATGATTATGTGTGGGAGATTGCACCAAGGCATAAGTTCGTTAAGTAGGCCGTCAACGTAACTTTTCCACCTACTCTGTCTCATGCCCTTCTTACTTTGTTCTTATGATGTTGGATTTCATCACCAACTAGTGTGCTCATTGTGAGACGGTTTTGTTTTCTTGTTTGCTTACTAGATTTTTAGTGTGTGTTGTTTGTTCTCCTTAGCAAAATCTAGGTTGGATATTTATTTTTTATGGCATCAGTTCCCAAAATGACCAATGAAGGAATCCCTTTGCCAGGGGAAACCTTTGTTTTTACTTCTTATGGAAATGTTGGTCCTCCTTACATTGCTACCTTGAGCCTTCCAGGTCTCACAATTGGGTTACCGGTATGGTTTTTTTCCACTCCGGTGATATCAAATGCAGGTGCTTCAGATGTAAGAACACCACCCACAGATCAAAATCATGTCGACCTTTCTCCTTCTTCACCCGTCAAATATCCTTCCATTTCTCCTTCTTCGCCTAGTGAAATCTCTAAAGCAAGTAGCCATGTTGATAAGAAGAAGAAGAAACGAAAAGAGAAGAAGAAGAAACAGAAAAGGACCAACCATATCAGATGTTGGATCCAAGCAACCAACTACTATTAATCGTATTGGGAGTGTTGATGAGGTCGACAAGATTAAAATGAAGAATCTGAAACCCAAATTCCCTTGCAGTATTTGTAAGGGTGACCACTTTCTAAGGGATTTCCCTGGTCTTCCCAAGGTATTATAAATGTGGTCTTCCATGTCATCAGTCCCCGTCGGACATGTTGGTGTCATCCCATCAACTAGTGGCATTAAATTTTCTCAAAAGAAGACCACTGTCAAATTTATTTGCATGTTATGAAAAGGTGATCATTATTCTCACCTTTGTCCTCGTATGGATGAGACTTCTTCTCTTTTGGAAAATCGTCAACTTCCAAAAGGTTATCATAAGATTTACCCCAACCCATTGTTAGTTGATAGAATGGTCAATCTGGTTCCATCCCTGGTCAGTCCGGTTGATTAGGTGGTCAATCTAGTTTCATCCTCGGCTGAACCACTACCCAAAGTAGCCGATCTAGTTCCATCATCTATCAACCCCACTTTCCATCTAAAAAGTGAAACCCAAGTGACTAATCTAGTCTCATTATTGGTTAGTCCCAGCCTTCATCCGAAGAGTGCCAACATGGTCAATCCCACTCCTCCTCTGACAAGTGCCAAATTGGTTGCTCTAGTCCCTTCATCGGTCAGTCTGGTTGATCATGTCGTCAATCTGATCACATCCTTAGTTGAACCCATTGACAAAGTGGTTGATCCAATCCCATCTTCAGTCAATCCCGCTCTCCTATTAGAGAGTGCAATCCAAGCGGTCGATACGTTTCCACCTGTCGACCTCATTCTCCCCTTGGAGAATGAAACCCAAGTGATCGATTTGATGTCGTTATCGATTGATCCTACTCTCCCGCTAGAGAGTAAGCCTGTTTCTACCCACATTTTTCTCGTTGGTACAGAATCTACCATGCCAGGGGGAATTCCTCCCTCTCCTGTGAAACTCCCTCCAAGTAATAAGGCCATCCTTTTTTATTGGGGTGTGCTAACTGGACCTCGTCTTCCATATCACATTCCTTTCAATATTACAGTACAAGTTTGTGGTTGGGATGTTCCTGATGCGTTGATAGATGAAGGTTCATCCGTTAGTATTTTGTCCTCTATTACTTGGCAAGCTTTGGGTTATCCTCAGCTTGTTCTAGTTACCCAAACTCTGTTCACTTTTAACAGAAGAACCAGTCACCCTTTAGTGATCCTTCCTTAGTTTCCTATAACTTTGGGAGGGAAAAATGTCTTTATTGATGTTATGGTAGTCCAGGACCCCTTGGATTTCGATTTACTCCTTGGGTGAGATTATGTCTATTCCATGAAAGCTATTGTGTCCACTCTTTTTCATGTGATATATTTCCCACACGATGGGAGAATGGGGACTATTGATCATTTGTTGGCCCTGACTTGACCATCAACCTAATGACCTCCCTAAATGGGTCTTATATGTAGTCAGTCTCACCCCTACCACAGGTCAATTATGTGGTGTTATCTCCCATGACTTCAACCTCAGATGAATTGGATCTGGTAGTTGACATGGTGATATCTTCGGTAGGAATATTGGAGCCTGATCTCCTTACCCATGTTGCGGCCCTCAACATGTGTTCCTTCCAAAGCATTCTTCTTCCATCCAGTGAAGATCTCTTGGAAGCCATGACTAAGTTTTGTCCCTTGACACGGTGTCCTTCCAGAGAGTTATCCTCTTGGAATCCATGATCAAGAAGAGTTAATGAGCATAGTTTTTCCTCTCTGTAACAAGCTCGTTAAAAAATGAAACAAAAATCTGGGGATTCAACCCAGAGCCTTGAGAATAGTTGTTTTCTTATGTCAAGCTCGTTAAAAAATGAAATAGTCACCTCTCCTACCAGGTCGAGCCTTTCACTAGATTGCATAGATGTCAAGTCGAGTCTTTCGTTAGGTCTCGTGTTTGAACCTTCATTTCATCCACCCTTATCCTTTTTCTCCATCTAGTACAAAAATGGGTGACAACCTCAAAGTCAGTGAATGAATTGAAGCTTGGGGGGCATGTCTCCAGCCTTTGATGATCATTCTGGAGTTAAGCCACTAGATTTTCAAGTTGGTGGTGGAGTACCAACCATCCATGGGTATCCCAACCTTTGGAGATTATGTTGGGAATTTACAAGAATAGTTTAATTTTGTTTCAAGCTTGTTTCAAAATGAAACCAATACCGAGCTTAGTCTTAGTTCCTTCTCACGCTCGTAAAAAACATGAGAATGCAATCGAGTAAATTTTTATCTCTTTTTCATACTTGCATGGTTATACGAAAAAGGAACCCCCTGGAGTCATCTTTAAGCTCTTTTCAGAATCTCTAAACATGAAAAGATTGTCGAGTGATCTTGCTTCCTTTCCCACTCATTAAAAGGTTTGAGAGGGCATATTTCAAGTGATAATTTATCTCTTTTTCGGCCTTGCAAGACTAACATTACGAAAAAGGAAAACACTGGAGTCGTCTTTAAGTTATTTTCAGACTCTCTAAACATGAAAAATCATTGAGTTTACCTTCTCTAGACTCGTTAAAAAATCATACATTGAAGGCCCCATATGGGACCAAACCCTTACTTCTTCTAGTTCATTAAACAAAGGAAGAGGGACTTACTGAAAGTGATTTATATCGAGCAAGTGTTTCTCTCCTCGAGCTCGTTAAATCAAAAAGAGGTACTCGTCTATCTGGATGGGGGGGGAAATTAAAAGAAGCAAGCCTAGCAATTTTTGAAAACATTACCAGTAACTCTTACAGTCTCCCTTGAACACGACACTTTATCTTTGCATGCATTTTAATCCACTGAACCTTTGCACTGAACCAATCCTCTGACTTTTCTTACTCCTTTGGGTCACCCGACGAAATTCACCGTATCCATTACATCATCATGTTTTGGTCCATGTCATGTTTATGTTGTTGTGCCTCAGATTTCAAGGGAAGTATCTGCCTCGAGAGTCAACCATCGCAAATTCTATATTTCAATACCTATGTCATTCCATGTTCTTTTGATCCACCAATTACATCTCTGTGTCAGTTTCGTGTCATTCATGGGGGATACATCAAGGCCCTCCTTCGATGAGTTTGTTCCTGTCGACTTTGGCACATTATTTGGGAACTAGACTTAGAAACCAGTTAGTACCTTGGGACCTGGATGCCTCAATGGTAGGACTCCTCACATCCAACAGTGGGTTTACATCATTGACATATGATCAGATAATTCCATGGATGTTTGACTTCAACTCATCCATTCACATTTGTTGGAGTGTACTAGAGTACCTTGGGAATCATTGACATCAATGGTCATTTCCCTCACACTTGTTAATGGTTTACCTCATTGACTGGTAATCATTGACATCAATGGTGATTTCCCTCACACTTTTTAACGATTTACCTCATTGACCGGTAATCAAGTGGTTTATGCCATGTTCGACATCATGAAATCTATTCACATAGTTAGACTCATACTGCATCGGGATCGGTAAGAAGACGTTGGGTTGAGTGATCACTCTGATATGTACTTTACCCAGGTTGCGATGAAGTTTCTCTTGAATATTGACTCATATGTTGTTACATAGATCCACTTTGTATTGGTCTGTGGCCATGTCTTGTTGTCTTGTAGATCCACTGTGTATTCTCTGTGGCTACGATCAGTTCAGGCCATAAGAGTATAGATCCACATTGTATCTTCAGTGGATATGCCTTTTTGTCAATATAATTATGGATCCGAAGTGTATTTTGTGGCGGCCATATCTTGAAAATCTTTATCACTCAAGCATAGGTATGCCTGCCTTGGGTTTGAAACATGTCATAATATTTGTTTGATGGTTGTGTGCAACTTCTACCAGGTTCTCCAAGTCCATACCCTTGCTAAAAAAAGTCTACAAAATACTTCAGTCATCAATTCCCGTTTTCTAACTTCGCACTTTGGGGGGAAATCTGTTACACATCAAAATTACTCCCTTCCATGATGACTTATTTTCATCATGACTAGTGTCGCAAGTGTCGCATTTTGGCCGCAAGTGTCGCAAGTGTCGCAACCATCATACTGCCATATTTCCTATGTTGTTTCTCTAATGACATCACAGGGACACTTAAGACACCTTCAAAGATTGGTTTAAGAAGGAGAAAACATTTGATTAAGAGTACAAAACCTTTACCATGGAATAGACCACTCGAAAATGGATTTTGAAGGGAAACACTCCCCTACCCACTGTTAGGGAGTGCCAACACTCCCTGGCCTTATTTGGGGAGCGTTGCAACACTCTGTGTAGCCTTTTGAGGGAGCACTGGCCTGTTTCAGCAAGTTTTGGGTTGTTGAGGAAAATCAGGGATAAATCCCCCTCATCTCTGGAGTTGGTTGGATTCAAATTTGAGGTCAAGGATACATACTAGGGAGGATCCACAACTGATGGAAAAGGACCCTCAACGTATCCCAAAAATCTCTAAGGTGGTTGGGTCTCTACGATATTATATAAGGAGGCCTTCTCGTGGTGAAAGGGGATATGGCAGTTTAGAGACATAAAACTTATGATCTCATAAGGGAGATAACCAGTAAATCATATTCATTTTGATGGTGGATTATTTGAGTAAGGGGATGGACAAAGAGAGATTGGTGAAGCTACTACATCTACATCTATGGTTGCAAGCACTTTGCTTTGTTTTCATTAATATATATATGTGCTTGGCATGTTTCTTTCAAGGTTGTGTTTATTCTACATGAACTTGTCTCTATTAGATAGATCCGGTTTCAAGCTAATCTTAGTAGAATAGGAAGCTTGTCATGTCTTTGTTTGGTTTGAAATACTTATCGAGGAGCTCGGGGATCAAATCTCAACTCATACTGTGCGAGGACAAACATCGTTAAAAAGGTACACCTTTCTTCCTCTTTTATATACATTAGTTTAGATAGATTTAAAAGGATGTCAGTGACCAACATTAACACCCTTTCTATCTTGGTCTTAGGATTCTAGAGCCCAAGAGGGAATCCACTTGTCCACAGGGGGATTTCTCTGTAACAGATATGCCTTGGTATTTTAAAGACCAAGATGTGTTTAGTCTCATTGTGAATGTATATTTCTTCATGAGATCATTTAGTAAAGCTCAGTCACTAGTCAAGTTTAGTTAAAGACTAAGCCTTGTAGTCACATGTGTGAGTCTTTGGTAATTTGAGAAAAAACAGTTTAAAGTCATATTTTCATATTCAAGAGGTCTAATGGGTCACATCATGCTATAAAAGAATGAGTGGTTATGAGTAAGTTTTAGTCATAAGCATTCCATTTGATCACATGTCCATAAATTTCATTTATATCATTCAAGGGTCAAATCATGTCATATGGTTCATAAAAAGAGTTTATTGGTTTGCTATGGAATGTATTATGACGAGGCTAGATCCCTTAATTGCAATCATCATTGAAAAACATGTCCAACATGTAGCTGTCGAGCCTAATAAAGATCAGTCTCCATCAGAAAAAGATGATAAAACAATCATAGATCTTGAAATCCAGTTAAAGAAGGAAAATCATGTCATTTCCCACCTGCAACAAGAGAACAAATAAATGAAAAAGGAATTTTTGATCATCATATGCATCATATCCATTTTTGTATTTTCTCAAAATCTGTGAACTAGGTTTTGCTCCTATTTTGTTTTTGAAAAGCATCATAATCATATTAAATTTCTGACAAAAAATCATCCCAACCTAGTTTACCATTTGGGAGAAACATCAACAAGAATATTTCGCTGCAAAAGTTCCTAGTTTTTTGCAGCAAGCAGTCTCCTCACATTGCGAAAGTACACCAGACCTCTAGATCATCATCCAAATAGCTTCCATCTAAAGTAAAAGTGTCAAATGAGCATGGATATTCGAAGGACTAAATTTTTTTCTTTTAGTTGATGTATTTAATCACAATTTATACATATTTAGCAAGTCAAAAACCAAATCCTAGTTTGAAGTTGTTTGTTAATTGTTTGCTAGTAGTTTGTTTTGGGTTAATTGTAACTTGTCTAAAGATAGAGAAGCTTCATGAATTCAAATCTTTTGAGTTATTATGATATGGATTTCTATATATTGTAAGGAAAATGATGGAATAGGGGGTTGGAGTGGTGTGAGAAAGATCTTGGTGACTACATGTTGTAATATTTTTCTGAGATTAATGGAATTTTACCTGGATCAGAAGTACCAAAGATTTGGCCTCAAAGATTCATGTGATGATGTTTCCTTATGTGTGTTATCTTATAGTATATGTTTTACTTTCTCTATTAATTCATTTATATGTTATATATTTTGATATTTGAGAAAGATTAGGTGTTGCAGAATTCATTTACATTTTAATGCTCTATTGTACATGTTCGGATATTCCACCTTTTTTCCTCTAAAAACTACCTTAGAATTCATCTTAGACTGATGCTCTATTGTAGTTTGAATGTTTTCTCTATTCATATCCCATATACAACGACATTTTAATTGTATAAGGAAGGTTTTTCTTTCTTTCCTTTGATCAACCTCTATTCTATTGACCAAGTATCTAGTAGATCTTTGATCTCAGATCCTGACTCCATGCCCAATGCACATCTCACGTTGCTTTGCCACACTTTGAAATCCTTCATTCATTAAGATATGTCCATTGAGCCGAAAATAATCAATTTTAAAGTGTGGCATAGAGAGATCCCTCTCTGGATTGGAAGGGATAGCTTCTGATCCTAAATTTGGTTAGAGGTTACTTCTGTGATTTTCCTCCACAACCAAGGAAAATTATGGAGTGATAAATTATGGAATGAAATTTAACATGGTTAGACTAGATGCATGCATTGATGGTATGGGTGGGTTATTAGACTAAAACATGACTCACAAAAACAATTTGACAATCAAACAACAAGCCTATAGAATAATTAATGTGAATGGGGCCAATGTTGAAATTTTTTCAATTTGTGCTTTTATGGATTGAAAATTGACATGCTAGGACAAAACACATACATTGACAATATGGGAGGGGTTCCAAACTCAAAAACGAGTCAAACAAACAATTGTAAAATAAAACATTCTTTGGTTATTCTATCAAAATCCAAAAATAAGGTGTGTCTTCTCATGTACTTGACCCCGCTTAGAACTAACATGTGGATGGGGCCAATGTTGAAAGTTTTTCAATTTGTGCTTGTATAGAATAAAATTTGACATGTTTAGAATAGAAACATATAATGATAGTATGGGAGGGTTTCCAGACTCAAACATGACTCACACAATCAATTCCACAATCAAACAACAAGCCTATAAAATAATTAATGTGAATGGGGCCAATGTTGAAATTTTTCGAATTTGTGATTTTATGGACTTAAATTTGACATGGTTAGATAAGATGCATGCATTGATGGTATGGGATGGTTTTTGGAATAAAATATGACTCACACAAACAATTCGACAATCAAAAAACAAGCCTATAGAATAATTAATGTGAATGGAGCCAATGTTGAAATTTTTTCAATTTGTGCTTTTATGGACTAAAATTTGACATGCTAGGACAACACACAAGCATTAACGGTATGGGAGTGTTTCCAAACTCAAAAAGGAGTCAAAAAAACAATTCGACAATCAAATATTCTTTGTTAATTCTATCAAAAGACAACAATAAGGCATGCCTGCTCATGTACTTAACCCCGCATATAATTCACATATGGATGGGGCTAATGTTGAAAGTTTTTCAATTTGTGCTTGTATGGACTGAAATTTGAAAAGGTTAGACTAGACACATAAAATTATGGTATGGGATGCTTTCCAGACTCAAACATGACTCACACAATCAATCCCACAATCAAACAACAATCCTATAGAATAATTAATGTGAATGGGGCCAATATTGAAAATTTTCCAATTTGTGATTGTATGGACTGAAATTTGACATGGTTACAATAGATGCATGCATTGATGGTATGGGAGGGTTTTTGGACTCAGAAATGACTCACACAAACAATTATACAATCAAACAACAAGCCTATAGAATAATTAATGTGAATGGGGCCAATATTGAAATTATTTCAACTTGTGCTTTTATGGACTAAAATTTGACATGCTAGGAAAACACACATGCAATGATGGTATGGGAGCATTTCCAAATTCAAACATGAGTTAGAAAAAAAATTATACAATCAAATATTCTTTGGTTATTCTATCAAAATCCAACAATAAGGCATGCATGCTCATGTACTTGACCCCTCTTATAACTGAAATGTGGATGGGGCCAACATTAAAAGTTTTTCAATTTGTGCTTGTATGGACTGAAATTTGACATGGTTATACTAGACGCATACAATGAAGGTATGGGAGGTTTTATAGACTCAAACATGAATTAGGAAATCAATTCCATAATCAAACAACAGGCCTATAGAATAATTAATGTGAATGGGGCCAATGTTGAAATTTTTCCAATTTATGATTGAATGGATTGGAATTTGACATGTTTAGAATAGATGCATGCATTGACGGTATGGGAGGGTTATTGGATTCAAACATGACTCACACAAACAACTATACACTCAAACAACAATCTTATAGAATAATTAATGTGAATGGGTTCAATGTTGAAATTTTTTCAATTTTTGTTTTTATGGATTGAAATTTGACATGCTTGGACAACACACATGCATTGACAGTATGGGAGGATTTACAGACTTAAACATGAGTCAAAAAAAAAAAAATCTACAATCAAATATTCTTTGGTTATTCTATCAAAATCCAACAATAAGATGTGTCTGCTCATGTACTTGACCCCACTTATAACTGACATGTGGATGGGGCCAACGTTGAAAGTTTTTCAATTTGTGCTAGTATGGAATGAAATTTGACATTGTTAGACTAGATTAATACAATGATGATATGGGATGGTTTCTAGACTCAAACATTACTCACACAATCAATTCCACAATAAAACAACAATTCTATAGAATAATTAATGTGAATGGGGCTAACGTTGAAAATTTTCCAATTTGTGCTTTTATCGACTGAAATTTGACATGGCTAGACTAGATGCATGCTTGAAAATATGGGAGGGTTGTTGTAATCAAATATGACTCAAAAAAATAATTCGATAATTAAAAAAATGTTGAAATGGATACTTGACATTGAGAGGGGGGGTGAATCAGTGTCACAAAACTTTGGACAATTTTCCACTTTTTTACAAATTAACTAAACAACAAATATTCATTTCATTTTCTCAATCAATATATAAAAGAATAAATACTTTATTTATATATTTAACTTGAATGAATACATAACATCAATCTTTGAATATAATCTTCAAACAATTATGAGAGAACCCGCTCTTTGTTACAAGACCCAGCTTGTAGTTCTCAGATCCAACTCAGAAATGAGGAATCCAATCCTCATAACAAGTCCCAACTTGTTGATATTAGATCCAACTGAGATGTGAGAAATCCAATCCTCATATAAGACCCAACTTGTAAACAGGCACCGACCTGATAGAATGAAACTTCATTCAATACATTATATATAAATATATATACTTCAACAAATTCAACTACTCTTTCTTCTCACCATTCTTTCTTGTTTGTATAGTCTTCCAATTGGTGTGAATTTGAATAATTGTGTCTTTTGATATTTGAACCATTGTACCTTTTCATTTAAATGATAATATTAATCTTTAAATAATATCATTTTCCTTGTATCCTTTATTCATAGTGCTCATGAATAACTCTCTTTTAATCATGATTGTGTGTCGGTTCTTTTGTCTTCATGAGTTGATCACATACATGGATTGATTCATCATATCATACTCATGTTTCTGCCGTGTTCTCAGTTCACCAATAGATCATATTTGATCTTTTATCGATTCTTTGTATCGTTCTAGTGTTAAATCTCTGTCGAATTAAATATGTATGAGGTGCTTTCTTCAAACCATTTACGTATGACCATATGTGAAAAACCATGGGATTATTGATTTAAGTGTTGCCTCTTATTTTTCCTTTCTTTCTTTATTCCATACGACCGCAGGTGGTGACCAGGTGCTAAGCTAAAGAAGTTATTGATCACTTGTCAAGATAAAAGGTCATGTTTTAATGTCACAATGGATGGTTCTCATTTACTTTAGAACTTTGGCTATTCATGGCTCCTAAATTCTAGAGTATAAATTCCTCCGAAGTGATTACCTACTAAATGAGTCATAAAGTGGTGGTGACTGCTTGCTATCGGTTAACACCTCCACTTACATTATCCTTCTACTACGCTTGATCATCGGTTGGGAATGCTCCCAAAGTATATCAATGGTTAGCGTTGACTTCATCCTTTGGCACTTCGGGTGATTTCTCCTTCACTGTCCTTGAATCTTCCGGAGTTCATTTCACCGAAGTAGATCGGATGGTTAGATTTTATTTGCACGATGAACAGTTCTCATTCATTTCGAAACTTCGGGACTTTGGGTATTTGCTAGTGGTCAAACTCCTGAGGTATAAACTCCCAGAGTAACGTAACTTGCTGACGTGGCACTGACTGAGTGGCTTCCACATGTCATTTAGATTCATGACTTACACATACCTAAAATTTCAACTGCACTTTGACACTTGTTATCATCTGATTGCGCCACATGTCCTTGCTAACGTGGATCTCCTCATGTGGCACATGTTCTTATCCTTGATCTAATGGTTTTCCTAAATCCTGAAATGTATCTCAGATTGACGGTTGAGAGTGACTTCGGAACTTCAGCCTTCAGGTGAACTCATATGTTATGAATCCTTTTTCTCCAAAGTGGTCAGCGACGAATTTGACCACTATTATGACCCAACAACCATCATGTATTGTCCAAATCCAATGGTCCTCATTTAATTTGAGACTTCGGTGCTCTGAACTTCATCTTTGATTATCCTATTCTTCCACTTTATATATATCAGACGGTCAATATGACTCCCGAAATATTTCTCAGATTAGACAACTCATGTCCTCTATGGAACATCTGTGGCTTACACTATCCTTCCACTTTAATCAATCCAACAATCGATATATTATCCAAAGTGTTCCTTGGATCAAATGATTCATGTCCACTTCGGGACTTCGGCCTTCAGGTAATCTTACTTGTTCTCAACCCTTTTCTTCCGAAGTGGTCAGTGCCGAAGTTGACCACTGTTGATCTAACGGTTCCCCTTTTCTATTCCATATCAACGAATAAGACTTAAATATAGATCAAATCTTGATATAACGACTAAGAAACATTCTGAAGCTCCTTCTTCATATATGATGGTCCTTCTTTAATCTGAAAAATATTAACTCAATCCAATGGTTATCGAGAATTCGGGTATTCAAGATCTTAGGACTTTTGCCTTGCTTATCCTATCCTTCCACTGAACTTGATCCAATGGTCGAGAATGATCCCGGAGTAGATCAATGATCAGGGATGATTGTGGGGTCCCAAATAGCATGATGTTTAAAACTATCATCGATTTCCACAATGGAAACTGCTCATTGGTAGTGGAACTGATGCCAACCGTATATCTATTGGTGGGTGACGATCGACGGTATAGACTAATTTTGGGATTAGAATTAATGTGTTGTTTAATTCTCCCTTCATGCTCTGCAATCAATCCCTACCCTTGATCTAGTGCTTGCATATCCAACGGTCACGACTTGATTTGATCGTTGACAAATCCTCCAATGGTCCTTCTCTTGTAACTCCCATATCTAATGGTCAAGATATAATTCTTCAAAACTATGACTTTACCTCGATCAAACTATATTTCTTTTGATATGTTCATCAATATTTCTCCTACGATTTTAATACTTTGTGCTTCATTACTTCTTCTATACATGGATTCCTCTGCACCTCATGTTATATCTTTCTGTGTGAATACTCCTTAAAAATATCTCAATGAGCAGGATTATTTATTGAATCCTTTGGAGTTTTCCTGTGGGGATTTTGATCCCGATGACATTTCTACAATGCACTCTTCCTTTTGAGCTTTGATTAATGTCCTTGATTTTGAGCTTGAATATTTGCATATTTTTTGACATTTTCATTCACTGCATATTGTTATACTACTAGCATCAATGCCAATTCATTAATGATAAATTATCAATGACAATTCATCATAAAAAAATTTCATCACATCATGATGACATCGACTGTTGACATGAATGACAACATATTAAATAAAATATGTACAACAATATCCCCCTTTTTCATTGAGGGAAACACAACAAATTCATACTCAAACTCCCCCTATGGTGATGATTTTATCCTATGAAGTTAGGCTCCCCCTTTGACATCAATGGAAAAGGTTTTCTAAACTTGTGATTAACATCTGTCTTTCTGCATGTTGTTGTCCAGAATATGAACTTGGGTAACTCCCCTTGCTTCTAACTTCTCTTCCCCTTTGTTTCTAAAAAGGGTAGTTCTTCCCGACAAGATCTCTCCCCCTGTCATCTATAAAATATGTCATGTATTCCACTTATAACCATTCTGAGACCAATATATAAACTGTAATGTTCATGGGAAGATGAAGACCTGCAATAAACTATGTCAAATACTGCATAAAGTTATATCATCACTCAATTCTTCTGGTTGTTCTCCTACTAAAGATTCATCATCAACGTCACTATTATGTGCACTAGAAGGTTCTTTAGCATTGTTTTGAGAATAGTCTTGTTTAGAAGTTTTAACCACCAATATCTTATTATCAATTTCAGGAGCAATATCATATTTCTTTCTTTTTCCTTCATATTTTCTTCTCCATATATTTCTACGAGATTTTCTGCTTTTTGGACCTTTTCTTTTTAATTGTGTTTTTGGAGATTTGTCATCTCCTTTATTCTTCCATATTTTATTAGGTTTTCTCCCTGACTTAAATGACTTATTCAAGGATTGACTTTTTGGACTCATGCAATTTTGGGATTCATGCCCAAACCTATCACAATTGTAACATCTTATTGTATGACAAAATTTTGTTGTGTGTCCAACAAAATTGCATATCCAACATCTAATTGTGTTTTTGGATTTTCTTGCATATCCATTCTCTTGTTTCTTGCAGTCCATTGCTTTATGACCAAAGCTATGACAAGAGAAGAAATACCCATAGAAGGTGTTTGCATTCTTGAATTTATTTTGGCTTGAGAGATTTATCTTTTGTTTTTCTTCTTCCTTTTTACTTCTATAGCTTCGTTCCTTAACAAAGTTCATGACCTGTAATTGCTTTGTAATTGCACCTTTCCTTTTTGAGAAGGATGATCCTTTCTCATGTTTATAACTGGTGCTACACTTGTTATTTTCTTTTTTTTTATTGTATCCAAGACCATTTTTTTCATCAGTTGATCTTTGGCTCTTCCAAATCTTATCTATGATAGATGATCTATTCTGAAAATTGACAATCTTGTTTGTCTTTTCATTCATTATTTTAAGATTGATTATTTCTGATTTCAACATGTGACATGCCTCTTCCTTTTTAGTCAACTGAATCTTCATGGATTCTTCCATTTTCTTGGCTTCCTTAAGTTGAGTGTTTAGACTGTTAACTAATTCTTCTATTTCATTTAGTACTCCTTTTCTTTTGTTATCATGTTTTTCCAATTCTTCTATTTTCTTTATCAGATGATCAACTTCAATCTTCAATATTTTGATCTATTTTTCTTTGTTTTTTAGATGAAACTTGTGTTCATGCTCTTCATGGTTAGATTGATCTAACTGTTGAAGTTTTTCCAAGTCTTCTAGATTGCACATAATTGTATACTCAATATTGTCAATAGGCTCCATATAAAATTTAATATGTATACCATTTCCTGGTTCCATGTGAATCTCTTCTATTGCAATTGTAACATCAGTCTTAAGATTATGTACTTTTTCTTTAATAATTACTGAGGTATGCCTCAATTTATTGATGAGGTTTCCTTCTTAATTTATGACTAAGGATTGAATTAAATCCTTCATTTCATTCTGATTAGAAATGTCTTACAATGTATTATGTTCATAAATCTGATTGGAGTTTTATTTTTCTTTATCTTGTTCCTTATTTTGATAAGAATTCTCTTCTATTGAGTTATTTTATTTATTTTGATAGGAATATTTTTCATCAGATTCTTGTTCCTTATTCAGATAGGAATCCTTTTTATCTGAGTCTTGTTCCTCACTTTGATATGATTTCTCTTCTTCTTGTGTTTTATTTTGATAACAATTTTCTAGTTGGAGCCATAATTCTTTAGCAGATTTGTTGGATTTCATCTTTTCTTTGACTTGGTCTGACAATCCATCCTGGATTTCTTTTAAGGCTACTGAATTGTTTCTCCTTGACTCCTTTGCAGTTTTGGATTTTCTCTTAGAATGATTTAAGTGCCAGGGCTTACTTACTACCAAATCTCAAACTCCAGATCCTCTTGACTTCAAATATATTTTCATATTTTCCCTCCATGAAGAATAATTTGTTCCATCAAATAAGGGAGCTTCATTTGTGGAGATAATGATTTGTTCACCCATTTATTATAAATATACCTTCAGTGTTTAAACTGTGCTAAATAAACCTTTCTATGATACCAATTGTTGAAATGGATACTTGACATTGAGAGGGGGGGGGTGAATTAGTGTCACAAAACTTTGGACAATTTTCCACTTTTTTACAAATTAACTGAACAACAAATATTTATTTCATTTTCTCAATCAATATATAAAAGCATAAATTCTTTATTTATATATTTAACTTGAATGAATACACAAGATCAATATTTGAATATCATCTTCAAACAATTACGAGAGACCCTGCTCTCTGTTACAAGACCTAGATTGTAGTTCTCAGATACAACTGAGAAATGAGGAATCCAATCCTCATAACAAGTCCCAACTTGTTGATCTAAGATCCAACTGAGATGTGAGGAATCCAATCCTCATACAAGACCCATCTTGTAAACAAGAACCAACCTGATAGAATAAACCTTCACTCAATCCATTATATATAAATATATATACTTCAACAAATTGAACTACTCTTTCTTCTCACCATTCTTTCTTGTTTTTATAGTCTTCAAATTGGTGTGAATTTGAATCATTGTGTATTTTGATATTTGAACCATTGTACCTTTTCATTTAAATGATAATATTAATCTTTAAATAATATCGTTTTTCACTTTATCCTTTATTCACAATGCTCATGGATTAACTCTCTTTTAATCATGACTGTGTGTTGGTTCTTTTGTCTTCATGAGTTGATCACAGACATGGATCGACTCATCATATCGTACTCATGTTTTTGTTGATTTATCAATTCACCAACAAAGCATATTTGATATTTTATCAATTCTTTGTATTGTTCTAGTGTTAATTGTCTGTCGAATTATATATGTATGCGGTGCTTTCTTCAAACCATTTACATATGACCATATGCGAAAAACCACGAGCTTATTGATTTAAGCATTTCCTCTTGTTTTTCCCTTTGTTTCTTTATTCCATACAACCACAGGTGGTGACCAAGCGCTAAGATAAATAAGTGCTTGATCACTCTTCAAGATCGACGGTCACGTTTTAATGTCACAATGGACGGTTCTCATTTACTTCAGAACTTTGGCTATTTGTGGCTCCTGAATTATGGAGTAGCAATTCCTCTGAAGTGATTACCTACTAAATGAGACTTAAAGCGGTGGTGATCGTTTGTTGTCGGTTAAAACATACACTTACACTATCCTTCCACTATGCTTTATCATCATTTGAGAATGCTCCCAAAGCATATCAACGGTTAGCGTTGATTTTGGCCTTCAACACTTCGGGTGATTTCTCCTTCACTGTCCTTCACTATTCTGGAGTTTGTTTCTTCGAAGTGGATCGGACAATTGGATTTTATTTGCACGATGAAAAATTCTCATTCATTTTGGAACTTCAGGACTTTGGGTATTTGTTGGTGGTGAAACTCCTGAAGTACAAACTCCCGAAGTGACGTAACTTGTTGACATGGCATTGACTGAGTGGCTTCCACATGTCACTTAGATTCATGACTTACGCATACTTTAAATGCGAACTACACTTTGACACTTGTCATCATCTGATTGTGCCACATGTTCTTGCTGATGTGAATCTCCTCATGTGGTACATTTTCTTCTCATTGATCTAACGATTTTCCTAACTCCCAAAATGTATCTCAGATCGACAACTGAGAGTGACTTTGAAACTTCAGCCTTTGGGTGAACTCATATGTTCTAAATCCTTTTTCTCCAAAGTAGTCAACACCAAATTTGACCACTATTATGATCCAATGACTATCATGTATTGTCCAGATCTGATGGTCCTCATTTACTTTGGAACTTCAAAGCTTCGTCCTTCATCTTTTCTTATCCTATCCTTCCACTTTATATAGATCAGAAAATCAATATAACTCCTGAAATATTTCTCAGATTGGATGACTCATGTCTTCTTCGAAATATCTATGGCTTACACTGTCCTTCCACTTTACTCAATCCAACGGTCGGTATATTATCTGAAGTGTTCCCTGGATCAGATGATTCATGTCCACTTCGATACTTCAACCTTCAGGTAATCATACTTTTTCTCAACCCTTTTCTTCTGAAGTGGTCATCATTGAAGTTGACCACTGTTGATCTAACGGTTCCCCTTTTCTATTCCAGATCAACGAAAAATACTTAAATATAGATAAAGTATTGATCTAATGACTGAGAAACATTCTGAAGCTCCTGCTTCAGATCTGATGGTCCTTCTTTAACCTGAAAAAGATTAACTCAATCCAACAACTATCGAGAATTCGGGTATTCGGGATCTCAGGCCTTTTTCCTTTCTTATCCTATCCTTCCACTCAACTTGATCCAATGGTTGACAATTCTCCCGGATTAGATCAATGATCAGGGATGATTGTGGGGTCCCAAATAGCATGATGTTTAAAACTATCGTCAAGCTTTGTAATGGAAACTTCTCGTTGGTAGTGGAACTGATGCCAACTGTAGATCTATTGGCAGGTGATGATTGACGGTCTAGAATAAGTGAGGGATTGGAATTAATGTGTTGTTTAATTATCCCTTCATGCTCCACAATCAATCCCTGCCCTTGATATGGTTCTTTCATATTTGATGGTCACGACTTGATCTAATCATTGACTAATCCTCCAATGGTCCTTCTCTTGTAACTCCTAGATCTGACGATCCATATATAATTCTTCAAAACTACGAATTTACCTCGATCTAACGATCTTTCTTCTAATCTATTCATTATTATTTCTCCTAATATTTTAATACCTTGTGCTTCGTTACTTATTCTGTACATGGATTCCTTTGCACCTCGTGTTATGTCTTTTTGCATGAATACTCCTTAAAAGTATGTCAATGAGAAGGATTCTTATTGAATCCTTTGGAGTTTTCCTGTGGGGATTTCTATCCCTACGACATTTCTACAATTAACTCTTCCTTATGATCTTTTATTAATTTCCTTGCTTCTGATCTTGAATCTCTGCATACTATTTGACATTTTCATTCTCTACAAACTGTTATACCGTTGACATCAATGACAATTCATTAATAATAACTTATGAATGAAAATTCACCACAACAATTTATCATCACATCACAATGACATCGACTGTTGACATCAATGAAAACATATTAAAGACAATATGTCCAACAAAAACAATCCTATAGAATAATTAATGTGAATGGGGCCAATGTTGGATTTTTTTTTTGATTTGTGCTTTTATGGACTGAAATTTGACATCCTAGGACAACACACATGCATTGAAGGTATGGGAGGGTTTCTGGAGTCAAACATGAGTCATAAAAAAAATTCTACAATCAAATATTCTTTGGTTATTCTATCAAAATCCAACAATAAGGCGTGCATGCTCTTATACTTGACCCCGCTTATAGCTGACATGTGGATGGGGCCAACGTTGAAAGTTTTTCAATTTGTGCTTGTAGGGAATGAAATTTGACATGGTTAGAATAGACACATACAATTATGGTATGGGAGGTTTTCCAGACTCAAACATGACTCACACAATCAATTCCATAATCAAACAACAAGCTTATAGAATAATTAAGGTGAATGGGGCCAACATTGAAATTTTTCCAATTTGTGCTTGTATGGACTGAAAATTGACATGGTTACACTAGATGCATGAATTGAAAGTATGGGAGGGTTTTTGGAATCAAACATGAACCAAAAAAAAAATTTGATAATCAGACAACAAGCCTATAGAATAATTAATGTGAATGGGGCTAATGTTGAAATGTTTTCAATTTGTGCTTTTATGGACTGAAATTTGACATGTTAGGAAAACACACATGCATTGACGACATGGGAGGGTTTATGGACTCAAAAATGAGTAATAATGCAATGTATTTATGGTATAAAATTCTTTTTAGACTCAAACATGACTCACACAAACAATTCGACAATAAAAAAACAATCCTATAGAATAACTAATGTGAATGGGGCCAATGTTGAAATTTTTTCAATTTGTGCTTTTATGGACTGAAATTTGACATGCTAGGACAAAACACATGCATTGAATTTATGGGAGGGTTTTCAGACTCAAACATGATTCAAAAAAATGATTCGAAAATAGAATATTCTTTGGTTATTCTATCAAAATCCAACAATAAAGCGCACTTGCTCATCTACTTGACCCTGCTTATTACTGACATGTGGATGGGGCCAACGTTGAAAGTTTTTCAAATTGTTCTTGTATGGAATGAAAATTGGCATAGTGAGAGTAGACACATACATTGAAGGTATGGGAGGGTTTAAATACTCAAACATTACTCACACAATCAATTTCACAATCAAACGACAATCATATAAAATACTTAATGTGAATGGGGCCAATGTTGAAAAATTTTCAATTTGTGCTTGTATGGATTGGAATTTGACATGGTTAGACTAGATGCATGCATTGATGGTATGGGAGGGTTTTTGAACTCAAACATGGCTCACAAAAACAATTCGACAATCAAACAAAAATCATGTAGAATAATTAATGTGAATGTGGCCAATGTTTTTTTTTTTTCAATTTATGCTTTTATGGACTGTAATTTGACATGCTAGGACAACACACATGCATTGACGATATGGGATAGTTTCCGTACTCAAACATGAGTCAAAAAAAAAATTCAAAAATCAAATATTCTTTGTTTATCCTATCAAAATCCAAAAATAATGTGTGCCTGCTCATGTACTCGACCTTGCTTATAACTAACATGTGGATGGGGCTAACGTTGAAAGTTTTCAATTTGTGCTTGTATGGAATGAAATATGACATGGTTAGGAAATATTTATATAATGAAAGTATGGGAGGGTTTACAAACTCAAACATGACTCACACAATCAATTCCACAGTCAAACAACAAGCCTATAATATAATTAATGTGAATGGGGCCAATGTTGAAATTTTTCCAATTTGTGCTTATATGGACTGAAATTTGACATTTTTAGACTAGATGCATGCATTGATGGTATAAAATTGTTTTTGGAATCAAACATGACTCACACAAACAATTAGACAATAAAAAAAAATCCTATAGAATAATTAATGTGAATGGGTCCAACATTGATTTTTTTTCAATTTGTGCTTTTATGGACTGAAATTTGACATGCTAGGACAACACACATGCATTGAATGTATGGGAGGGTTTTAGGACTCAAACATGAGTAAAAAAAAACAATTAAACAATAAAATATTATTTGGTTATTCTATCAAAATCCGACAATAAGGAACACTTGCTCATCTACTTGACCCCGCTTATAACTGACATGTGGATGGGGTCAATGTTGAAAGTTTTTCAATTTGTGTTTGTATGGAATGAAATTTGACATGGTTAGAGAATACACATACAATGATGATACGGGAGGGTTTCCAGACTCAAAAATTAGTCACACAATCAATTCCACAATCAAACGACAAGCCTATAGAATAATTAATGTGAATGGGGCCAATGTTGAAATTTTTCCAATTTGTGCTTATATGGACTGCAATTTGGCACGGTTAGAATATATTGATGCATCCCCCCCTACCTCGGCAGGGTCTACCAACCTCTTGGTATTTGGATAGTTCTATCTCCACGAGCCGAAGTGGCTCCTTTAGTTCCCTGCTGGAACCCTTGAACAAAATCCATAGGTCCTTTTTAGAGACTCAACCCACGCAAACAAGTACCCGGCGTGAGATCCATCCTCTACATGACCATGATGCTATGACCACGGTCCACACCAACAAGTGTTTCGCTTTTCAAGAATTTGGGACTCCTATATGTGAGCCCCACTTAACTTTTGTTTCTTGAATATCCAATCTCCAGAATGGATCCTAGTCCCACGTTTAGCTCCTCCCTTATCTCTCATCCATATGACCATCGATGTGACCACAACCTCAACTCAAAAGGGTTTTCGGAATTCACAACTTCACGATTCCAGTTGAAAATTCTCCTAAGTCCTTCGACCCCTGAAACCCTGAAAAGGGATAACAGTGACAAGCTCTCCCCTTATCCTTCAACCATGTGCCCCTTCTCTATAACCTGGGGCCAAAACTCCCGAGCGTGTCGGAAATTCACGTATTTTGAGTTCTCGCTACTCCCTCCATTGACTTCCTCTGTGTCACAGGTCAAAGAAATGCCAACCTCTCACCACATGTCCTCTTTGATGGACGACTAGGATCATTTCCCATCCCAGCTCCCCGAGTAATTTCTCCAATCTTCACATTTGCTCTCCTAGTGTCTAAATCTCCGATGGTTGTGGATCTCCACCACCTGTCACTCCAAATCCAATGGTTGGAATGATTTTGTGATATCATCGATTATGAATCCTCACTCCTCTCCACACTTATACTCCCAAGCTCTGAAACCACGATGGTTTCTGAATCTTCGCCACCTGTCCTCCATAATGGACGGCTTGATTTCCTCTTCGCGAATTTAGGATTTTGCGTATCAGGGTTATGGAGTGCAGCCTCCTCTTCTTGTCCAACTCCCAATTTCTGATGTTCAATCCTCTATATTGTGTGCACTATCAAAGGGTTTAACCCCCGTGCACCTTCTTCCAGATCCAACGAATGTTGGTCCTCACACCAAATCTGATGGTTCATATCTCTTTCTCCCTTGTGCGCTCTCCTGTGTGCCTGGATGTAGATTCAGCGGCTCATATATTTTCTCCTAGTGTTGATCCAATAGTAGTTGTGCACCTTCCTCCTGAGCTTCACTTATTCCTTGCCTTAGAATATTTCTAAGTGTCGAAGGGTTCGACCTTCGATTCTTCCTTGAGCCCAAAGATTTAGGTCTCGACTACGTTCTGAGAACACTATCCCTTCTGGATTTTTCTTGCTTTGAACCCTCGAAGGTCCTCAATTTGTCACTTCCTTCTATTGGAGCTCTATGCATAAAGGCACTTTTTCTCCTGAGCTTTGCTTGCTCAAATATCTAAGGGGATCAACCCTTGTCTTTCCCTTAAAAGAGGAATTTGGTGTCCTCCTGGCAATAATAAGGTGTGCATGCTCATGTACTTGACCCCGCTTATAACTGACATGTGGATGGGGCCAACATTGAAAGTTTTTCAATTTGTTCTTGTATGGAATGAAATTTGACATGGTTAGACTAGACACATACAATTATGGCATGGGATGCTTTCTAGACATAAACATGACTCACACAATCAATTCCACAATCAAACAACAAGCCTATAGAATAATTAATGTGAATGGGGCTAATGTTGAAAATTTTCCAATTTGTGCTTGTATGGACTTAAATTTGACATAGTTAGACTAGATGCATGGATTGATGGTATGGGAGGTTTTTTTGGACTCAAACATGAATCACACAAACAATTATACAATCAAGCAACAAGCCTACAAAATAATTAATGTGAACGGGGCCAATGTTGAAATGTTTTCAGTTTGTGTTTTTATGGACTGAAATTTGACATGCTAGGACAACACACATGCATTGACGGTATGGGGGGGTTTCTAGAATAAAACACGAGTCAAACAAACAATTATGAAATCAAATATTCTTTGGTTATTCTATCAAAATCCAACAATAAGACGTGCCTTCTCATATACTTGACCTTGCTTATAACTGGCATGTGGATGGGGCCAACGTTGAGAGTTTTTCAATATGTGCTTGTATGGACTGAAATTTGACATGGTTAGACTAGACATGTGTAGTGATGGTATGGGATGGTTTCTAGACTCAAACATGACTCACACAATCAATTCCACAATCAAACAACAATCCTGTAGAATAAATGATGTGAATGGGGCCATTGTTGAAAGTTTTCCAATTTGTGCTTGTATGGATTGAAATTTGACATGGTTAGACTAGATGCATAAATTGATGGTATGGGAGGGTTTTTGAAATTAAACATGAATCACACAAGAAATTCAACAATAAAACAAAAATCCTATAGAATAATTAATGTGAATGGGGCCAACGTTGAAATTTTTTCAATTTGTGCTTTTATGGATTGAAATTCAACTTGTTAGGACACCACACATGCATTGAAGGCATAGGAGGGTTTCCAGACTCAAACATGAGTCAAAAACAAATTAAAATATCAAATATTCTTTTGTTATTCTATCAAAATCCAACAATAAGGCACTACTACTCATGTAATTGACCCCGCTTATAATTGACATGTGGATGGGGCCAACTTTGAAAGTTTTTCAATTTGTGCTTGTATGGAATGAAATTTGACATGGTTAGACTAGACACATACAATGAAGGTATGGGAGGGTTTATAGAGTAAAAAATGACTCAGAAAAATAATTCCACAATCAAACAACAAGCCTATAGAATAATTAATGTGAATGGGGCTAATGTTGAAAATTTTCCAATTTGTGCTTGTATGGATTGGAATTTGACATGTTTAGACCAGATTCTTTCATTAAAGGTATGGGAGGGTTGTTGGACTCAAACATTACTCACACAATCAATTCTAAATTCAAACAAGAAGCCTATAGAATAATTGATGTGAATGGGGCCAATGTTGAAATGTTTTCAATTTGTGTTTTTATGGACTGAAATTTGACATGCTAGGACAACACACATGCATTGATGGTATGGAATGGTTTCTGGAATCAAACATGATTCAAAAAAAAAAATCTACAATAAAATATTCTTTGGTTATTCTATCAAAATCCAACAATAAGATGTGCATGCTCATGTACTTGACCCCACTTATAACTGACATGTGGATGGGGCCAACGTTGAAAGTTTTTCAATTTTTTCTTTTATGAACTTAAATTTGACATGGTTAGGATATACACATACAATGACAGTATGGGAGGGTTTATAGACTCAAAAATTACTCACACAATCAATTTCAAAATCAAACAATAACCCTATAGAATAATTAATGTGAATGGGGCCAATGTTGAAATTTTTCCAATTTGTGCTTGTTTGGACTGAAATTTGACATG